>JAABKJ010012206.1:0-10571 GCA_011634705.1 Andricus grossulariae
AAGAGGAATAGGGGAAGACTATACACCCTGTACTATTGAAATTATTTTTTATTTATCTAATTTTAGACCTGTTTTCAATCGCTCTTATAATTGTTGGAATAATTTTACTATCTGATCCTCAAATTTTACGATTATTAATTCCTGGGTCGAGAATAATCCTCCCTGCTCTTTTCGTATGCCGGAGAGCTCTACATGTGTGAGATATCGGTTATCTGACGAGGTATGAATAATAGCGACATTCGGATAAAATAGGGACATAACAAGATCTGATTTCAGTCATGGAGTAAGAGTAATTGACGTTAGCCCTCAAGAAATCTGCAGCTGAATTTGTCACATAAAATAGTACAAATTAGTTCCAATATAGATTATCCCTTTTTTTGAAAAATAGTATTTAGGTATTTATTGGTGACACTATTCAATGAATTATTCTGAAAATGAACCTTTTTGACCTAAAATTCAACCATTTCATGTTTGGGTTAGCATTCATCTTCTTGACTAGAAAATTCAGCTATTTGGTTGTAAATTTTTGTATTTTGTTGAAACTTTGTCTTTTGTGATTCCATTTCACCAAGGACGTCATCATCATCATCACTACCAGTATCCATAATTTTTCAATGACCCCGTGCGAGAGTCTCAGTACTATTTTTTTAATAATAATCGCTTATCGTCATAACTGATTTCCTTCAATTCTTCCAATCGATTCAAGGTATTTGCAAGAATGAACACCCTTTCTCGTAAGAAGCTCATTTTTTCTCCTTTAATGCCCAAACACATAGAATTAATGATTTTGTATTCGGTGAGATATGATGCTAACTTTTCTAATGATGATGCCATAGAACGAAACGAGTCTCCGAACCTAAATTGCATTTGTGTATGCTGAACATACTTTGTGAATAATATTTATTTTTCTTCATTCAGAGCAAGAACTTTAACTTTACCTTCAAATTGTTTCGCAACATCTCTAATGATGTAGTGAGCATCATATCCGCTCAAATTGTGAATGACAACAGGCATGGTGTATGAATTTTGACAGGCTAGATTACAATCTGAATGTGCAGCACCACGATATTTACTGCAAAGATGACAGTGGTCACGTACTTTCTTAATTGGAGGATGTAGGACCTTTTCCCAGATGTGACATGTTGTAGCTTCAACAAAGGCTTCCTCTTGCTCTCGAGTCATTTTCTGCATGGGAACTGGAGATGCAAGTATCTTGTCACATTTCTCTGCAATTTCCAGTAACTGCAGAGCGAACCATTTCGCTGGTTCCACATTACAGGGCAGGTCTCATAAAAAGAAAGTGACTCGTCGTAACTACACTTGAGGTAATATTCACATGTCACAAACCTCATGGCTTTGAAAAAACTCGGTGTTTGATGTCCTTTCCTGGTCTTCGACGGGTTTGAGCAGAGATTCACAATCTGAATGAATGATAAATGGAACCTTCTCCCGATTCTTGAAATTTTTAAATCCAATCATGTTTTTCCAGGTTTTGGTAGCATGATTTTACAGTCATTTAAATTGTTGAAATCTTCAGTATGAGCAATCAACTTTTCTTCAGATGTATAATAGTGTAGGCAACATTCACAGATATGTACTTTCCCATGGTGTTCCGATAGTTGTCTCCTGACTAATCGGGAAAGATTTTTTCCCTACATAATGAAAATTGAATTCATGGCGAATTGATGGTAAAGTAGGTTTCTATATCACCTACTGATGGGAATGTAGGTTTCTTCCTTACCGACGGATGAAAACGTAGATTTCTACCTTGCCACCTGACGTTGCCTGGTCTATAACTGTTTTACCGACTGTCAGTGAAACTCAGGGAATTGCGAAATTCGAATTTTGTGACAAGTCTGATATTGCAAATTTTATTATTCGATACAACATGTAATTTTCTTCGTTTCAGGAACAACGAAATATTTGAATTCTCCACAAAAAAGATAAATTTCCAGCCAAGAATATTAATTTCCTGCCAGAACGGAAAATTTTCAACGAATTGGTTAAAATTCGAAAGAAATAAATAAATTTTGATCTGAACTGATAAATCTTCAACGAAAAAAGTGAATCTTCAACAAGGAATTTTAGCTCTGAACGAAGTAGCTGAAGCTTTGACCAAAAATATAATATTTATTAATTGAAATAAAAAATATTTTCAATTTCAAATTAAAAAGCTTGAATTCATCGAAAGAACATTTTTCTAGTTACCTATATTTTTGTTAAATGGAAGAAAGAATTTGCTTTATATGAAGGAAACATTTTTCTGAGTGAATATTTCCACTAATTAAAAATATTATTCCGGAAAACAATCATTTAAAAACATTTCAGACCTAAGGCGAAACAGGTTTCTTTTGATTTTTATCTGTCTTTCACACGAAGTACTTTCCTTGAGAAACTTTTCGAGGAAGCAATTTTCACTCAAAGCTTATTCGCTTATCGATAATCTGCCTTCAACAAATTATCATAAACCATGGTCTCAAACCTCTTTATGGTCGTAAAACTGCACCAAGTCTTTTAAAAATCAGCGAATTTCCTTTCCTTTAATACAAAGCCTATGGAAATTAGAGTACGCATGCACGAGTGTATTTTATAAAAACATCCCCGGAAAATATGGGGTTTGTCGATCTCTGTTGAAAACTGAAAATTGTATTTTCAGCGAAAAAAAAAAAAATTTCAATCAAAGAGATGAATTTTCATTTAACATTTCAAATATTTAACCAAAAAAATGAATTGAGACAAAGTAATTCAACTTTTAACCAATTAGTTGACTTTTCAACAAATTAAGATGAATTTGTGAAAAAAGAAATGTTAACGAAATAGTTAAATCCTTGAAGAAAATAGATGAATTTTCAATTGGAGAAGATTAATTTTCATTCAAATATATCAGTTTTCAACCAAAAATGCTACAGTACAATTTGGAGTTTAATATATTAATTTTGAACCACAATAAAAAAGGAATTTTTAACAAAAATTGATGAAATTTTTCAAGAAAATAGTCAAACTTTAATCAGAATATTAAACATTTCACAATAGAAGACGAATTTTTAACATATAGTTGAATTCTCAACTAAAAAAATCAATTTCTTATTTTAAAAAATTAATTTTACATCGAAAATTGGATCGCTCGATTTCCTTTTTAAATTAATTAATTTTTCAACCGAATGAGATGAATTTTTAACAATTTTTAACGATTTTCGCACTTCTGAACACAGAACAATTTTTCAGTACGAAAAGAAAAAAAATCAACCAAATTGTTGAATTTTCAACCAAAATCATGAAATTTGGAACGAAGAAGACTTTCTACTAAAATAGACGAATTTTCAACAGCATGCATACATTTTTAATAAAGTAATTGAATTTTCATCTAACAGTAATTAATTTTTATATACAAATATAAATTTTCACACAAAAAATTATTGTGAGATTTTCAATTAGAGAGAATAATTTTTCACCAAGAAAGATGATAAATAAATTCACACCGAAATAGTTGAATTTTCCATAAAAATAAATAAATTTTCAACCAAATAGTAGAGTTTTCAACCATAAAAAAAAATCTTAGTAAAATAGTTAAATCAACAAAAAGCTGAATTTTTCACCAACGAGATTAATTTTTCACACCAAGAGACGAATGTTTAACAAAATACATGAATTTTAAACAAAATAGTTGAATATCCAATCAAAGTGATAAATCTTCAACCTCAAAAATAAAGTTTGATGAATTCTCAATGAAAAATATAATAGGCGATATGGTAACTAAATAAAATAATAGCAAAAGAGATGAATTTTCCAAAATAGATCAATCAACCAAAAAAATTAATTTCTTGAAAAGGAGTTCAACTTACAACCAACTGGTTGAATTTGCAAGCGAAAAGACGATTTTTCAAAGAAATAGTTAAAATATGAAGCAAAAAAGATTTTTCAGTCATGAAAAACCGAAAAGGCAACTTAGTTATAAATTGAGGGAAAATATAAATTAAAGCACAAAATTCAAATTTTTTTTAACTAATAATTTTTTTAACTTATTTTTTCAACTTCTAACCAAATGGTTGAATTTTCAATCAATGGAAAGAATTATTAACGAAATTAATAAAGTTTTAAACAAAAAGACGAAATTTAAAAAAAAACCGATGATATTTTAACTATGAAAGATCAATTTTCAATTAAAAATGTAATTTTTCAACAGAAAATGGAGTAGTTAAATTTTAAGTTAAAAAAATATTTATAAAACAAGAATTTATAACCTGACGGTTGAATCTTCGAACAAAATTGGCGAATTTTTAAGAAAGATTGAAAAACATCGATTTATAATGGAATATATCAGTTTTCAACCGAAAATTGTACAGTGCAGTTTTCAGTTTAAGAAATTAATTTTCAGCCACGAAAAAAATTAAAACAGAAACGTTGATAACTCAACCCAAACAAATGAATTTTGCAACTAAATAGTTCAATTTTCAATGAAAAAGATGTATTATTCACCAGAAAGAATAATTTTAAAAATACTAATTTTGAACGAAAAATAGTATCATTGACTTTTCTTCACAAAAAAAAAATCATTTTTCAACAAATAAAAAAATAATTTTTATAAAATAAATTATTTCGCAATTTTCAACTAATTGAATGAATTTTCAGCCAAATAGGATGAAGTTTTAATAATTTTCAACAATTTCCAACAAGGGTTACATTCTCAACAAAGAATGAATTTTCAATCAAAAAATAAAAAAAATTTAACCAACTTGATGAATTTTCAAAAAAAAATTCTCAGTAAAAATTAAATATTTTCTGATTAATGGCTTAAATTTCTGATTAAAGATTTTGTTGCAAATTATGATGTTTTGCTTGAGGATTTAACTATTTATTGAAAATTCTTTTTTTTTTTTGATGTAAATTCATCTGTATAGTTAAAAATTTAATTATTTTATTGGAAATTTGTGGATGTTGCTTGAAACTTATCAATTTAGGTAAATAATTCTTCTTCTTGGGTTTAAACTTCTTTCTTTTTGGTTGAAAATTCATCAAATTGGTTGAAATTTTTATTTCTTGATTGAAATGTAATGCTTTGTTGAAAATGTAACCCGTGTTGAAAATGTTTAAATCTTCTTTAAACATCATCTTATTCAGTTCAAAATTCATTAAATTTGTTAAAAATATAAAACTAATTTGTTCGAACGAATTTTTTTTTTTTTTAATAATTGCAAATAGATTTTTTGGGGAGAAAAGTCAATGCTACTATTTTTGTTGAAAATTAGTATTTTTAATTTTAAAAAAGATTAATATTTGATTAAAAATGCATCTTTTTCAGTTAGGAATTCAACTATTTTCTTAAAAATTCAACAATTTTGTTTGAGAATTTAACTGTTCGCTTATAAATTTTTTTTTTTTTTAATATTTTTTTCACTTAAAATTGAACTACTTCATTTTCGGTTGAAAATTATATTTTTAAATGAAAATTGATCTTTCATAGTTGAAAGAATAGGATTTTTTTGAAAATTTGTCTTTTCGGTTGAAAATTTAATTACTTTGTTCATAATTCTTGTGTTTGGTTAACAATTCAACTAATTGTTTAAAAGTAGAATAACATCGTCCATGGTTTATTTTTGTTGTTGTTGAAGATTCAAAATTTTCAATTCGGAAAATTATGTTTATATAACTTTAGAAACAATTTGAAAAATAAATAGTCTTTCAAAATTTGTATTTTGTTTTTTAATTAATATTTACCCTCAATTTATAATCACGTGGACATTTTTTTCTTTCATGACTAAAAAATCTTTTTTGCTTCATAATTTAACTATTTGTTTGAAAAACCGTCTTTATGTTTGAAATTCACATCTTTTGATAGAAATTTCATCTTTTGTGTTGCAAAATTCAACTGCTTAGTAGAAAATTATTCTATTCTGAAATGAGTTTTTTACCATTGTTAACGATTTTTAACGAAAGTTGAATTCCGAACGAAAAAAGATTTTTCTATACAAGAAAGAATCAACTTATTTGTTGAATTTTTGTTTGAAATTCGTCTTTTATGGTTGAAAATTCAACTCTACCATTTTTTTTAAAACTGATATATTTGAATAAAAATTAATCTTTTTAAATTGAAAATTCCTTTATTTTCTGTAATGATTTCACTATTTGGTTAACATTCTTTCTTTCACAAATTCATCTCAATTTGTTGAAAATTCAACTACTTGTTTAAAAGTTGAATATCCAATATCTACGCTTCTAGGAAGTTTTAACTGCAAGTTTGACCTATCTAGAAATTTCTAGAAAGTTGTACCGCAAGTTCGTACCAATTATATACTGATAGGATTTTACCAAGTTATGGATTCATAGCAGCTTCCTACCTTACCGACTGATGGCAAAACAGGTTTCTACCTTACCTACTGATGGTATTGCTGAATGATGTTAATGTAGATTTCTACCTTGTCGCCTAATGATGCCTGGCCTATAACTGTTTTACCGACTGATGGTAACTGAAAAACTGATGATAACCGACCGACTGAGGGTAACCAACCGACTGATGGTAACTTTGTTAAAAATAAATTTTTCTTGTTGTTGAAGATTTAAAATGTTAGATAAAAATTCATCTCTTTTGTTGAAAATTCGTCTTTTTTGTTGTTGTTGAAAATAACCTTTTCAGTTTTCTTCTACACCCAGTTGTCTCTAAATACAAAAATTCAAAATGCAGCCTGACATAGATTTTCTAGAAATTAGCTTTAATGATAATTCTTGAAGATTATTCAAATTTGCTCAAAATGGTTGCCTGTAGAGTAATTTGTTCGAAAAATCTTTTGTTTCAATCTGAACCGAGCCTTTTAAAAATCAGCGAATGTTAGGAAAATTGTATTCATATAACCTTGAAAACAAATAAAAAATATAAAGTTATTCGAATTTTGTATCGTGAATAATTTTTCCCATTAAATAATAATTTAGTTGCAATTTTTTCCTTTCCTGACAGAAAAATCTGTTTTAGTTAAAATCAACTAATTGGTTGTAAGCTGAACTTCGTTGTTAAAAAATGATTTCTTTGGTTGAAGATTCATCTATTTTATGAACATTTATTTTTGAAAATGTATACTTTTGGTTGAAAATTCTACCGATTGGTTGAAAATGCACCTGTTTTGTTTGAGGTTTCATCTATTCAATTGATAATTCGTTTCCTTTTCTGTAAACAATTAATTTTTCGAATTTAAATGTAAATATTCAATTTTTGCTTGAAAAATTATATTTTTAATGGATTGCTCGAGTCTCCTGGAAATCAGCGAATTTCCATTCTTTCAATACAAAGTCTATGGAAATGGGAGTGCACATGTTCGAGTGTGTTTTATCAAAACATCCCTGGAAAATACGGGATTTGTTCTTCGCAGGCAGACACGAGGATGGTACGACTAGGAAAGCCGAACTTATCCTAGCTCGTTCGATTTTCTATTGGAGATTGCCTTGGCGTGGGAATTCACAAAATTTTATTTTACATAATATAGTTGAATTTTTAATAAAAAAGTTGAATTTGAGACTAAAATTGTAACTGAATTGTTGAATTTTTATCCAAACAGTTGCATTTATATGTAAGAAGGATGGAATTTCTACTAAGACAGGTGAATTTTTTGATACAAAAAAAAAAAATTTCTAAAAAATAGTTCAACTTCTATCCAAAAAGATTTCTATTTAACTTTTCAACATCAAAATATGTGTTTTAGAATTTTTAACCGAAAAAGACGAATGTAAACGACCCTACAATTATGTGAGTAGAAATGGACAATTTCAGTCAGACAAGAGACACCAATTAATTGTATTCTGTTAGGAACTACTTTTTTTATAAATATTTTCGTTTCAAACAAATTCAGTAAACGCTTGCTGATTTTCAATTCGACTATTTAAACAATAAGTTATGAAGTTCATTAATTTTAAACGCGAATAGTTTCTTTCAGCAGAAATTCTAGTTACTAATACTTTTTAGGGTAATTTAAAAAAATTAAATTTAAAGAAAACATTTATAATATACAAAATTAAAAGCGTATATTGGAAAGATTATCCCCCTATCGAAGCTAAAGGTTGGTATAATTTTGTGAGTAGAAATTGACATTTTTAGTAAGACAAACGAAACCGTTTAATTTCTTCTACTGTTATATACATATATATTTTCGTTTAAGAAAAGTTTTCCAATAGCATACTAATGTTAATTATGACTGTCGAAATGATAAATTACTTGTGAAAAATATTTGACTACTCATCCTGAATTTTGGGAGTTCGAGACACGTTGGAAAATTCAAGTATTCACTTTTTTTTATATTCAAACATTCCATGGACGGATATTTATAGTACTCGAAAAGGCGAAAAATATTTCCATGACTTTTGCGATAGCAGAAAAATTACCGAAGTTATAGCATTTACAAAATTCCAAAAAACAAACAAAAATGAACATTTTAAGCCAAACAACGCACGATATGGAAAAAAGTCAACGAAAGAAAAATATATCTTTTTGAACAATTTACAATATTGGTATGAAACTTTTTTCAATTTTATTGAAAAATCGAAAATTCAAATTTTTATCGCACAAAAAAATAATTAAAGATAAAAAAATTCCATTTTGCGGTCAAACTATACAAAATATGAAAAATGATGAATGAACAAAAATTGTGCAATCAAAAGAAGGTCTACAAATTTGTTATTAATCACTTTTTGATTGAACGTGTGGTTTTTGTTTCATTTGTAAAGAACCGATTTAAGAATAAAATAAATAAAATTTTTTGACAACTGACACAAACAACGACAAAAATTTATGAACAAAAGCTGTTCACTCAGGAAAGCGCTACAAATTTTATATTAATCATTTTTTGATAGGATGCGTAATTTTTGTTTCAATCGTGAAAAATTACATTAAAAATAAAAAAAATTAGCCTTTGGAACTAAAATTCTACTTTAGGTGGAAATTCAACTATTTTGTTTAAAATTCGTCTTTTTTGGCGGAAAAGAAGTCTCATTAGTTCAAACTTCATATTTTTTGGTAGACATTCAATCTTCTTGGTTGAAAATTCTTCTATTCAGTAAAAAATTATTTTTTCGCTGAAAGTTCATCTATTCTATCCTTTGGTAAAAAAAAAGATAAAAAATATTAAAAGATCACAATATGATGTTAATGTGAGAAAACTAAAATTTGTGGACAGCGCAGGTTAAAATTAATTATTTAATTCAGCATTGGTTTCAATGATTTTTTTAAACTATGAAATATAATTATTTCCAAAAGATACAATTTTAAAAGATTAAAAAATGAACTTAAACCACTCATAACCATCTTTCAAAATTTGTCTATTAATTAACGAATTATTTTTCGTTGAAAATTCATCTTGAAGGAAGACATTTTTCAAGTTAAAATTTAAAAGTTAAATTTTTTTTAATTTCAAGTAGAAATTGACATTTTTAGTAGGACAATATTTGTCTAAAATGAATCTTCTTTGGTTAATGATTAAACTCTTTCATTGAAAATTGTTTTTTTTTGGTTTGAATCAAATTTTTTGTTGCTTCAATTCAAAATATATTTCATGGACTGAAATATAAACTATATTAAATGTCCAATTAAAAATTAGAAAAACAAACTTATTACTAACTTATTATTATACTTATGATATAATCAGAAAAGTTGCCAATTAATGTATTCCGTTGGTAACTACTTTTTTATAAATATGCTTGTTTCAAACAAATCTTGTTAAAGCTAACTGATTTTCGATTTGACTATCGAAGTTAAAAGTTGGTATAATTTTTTAAGTACAAAACGAAATTTTTAGTATGATAAAAAGAAGCCGTTAAATTTTTTCTATTGTTGTGTTCAGATATATTTTTTTTCAAGAAAAATTTTCTAACAGCATACTGATTTTTCTCTTGACTATCGAAACAATAAATCACTGAATTTATTAATTTTTGACACGAATAGTCATTTCCAGCAAAAATTAAGGTTACCAGTTCTTTGTTTCTCAAGTTGAGAAACTAAAATTTAAAAGGTGACATCAAATAAATTAAGCTAAAGATTTTGTTGAAAAGTTTATCCGTATGTCTCATTTGAAGTTTTTTTTATAATTATACAAGTCAAATAATGAATCCTAACCCTCCAAAAAAATGAATTTTTAACAAAGTAGTTCACCTTTTAACCAAGTTGTTAAATTTTCAATCAAAAAGATGCATTTTCAACTAAAAAGAGAATAGTGAAATTCTTAATAAAAAAATTAATTTAAAACGAGAAAAAAAATGAATTTTGGACAAAATAGTTCAATTATTACCAAAAACATTAATTTCTAACTGAAATTTCGGAAAGACTATCCAAACCTGAAAATTGAACTATTCAATTTTTGGTTTAAAATTTATATTTTTCAGTTTAACAACTAAACTACCGGTGAAAATTTCAAGCAATTGGTTGAATATTTATATTTTTGTTGATAATTTGTAATTTTATGTAAGAAATGAATCTTCTTTGTCAAAAAAACAAATTGTTGGTTAAAAATTTTAATATTCTGGTCAAAATTCGTTCTTTTTTCATGATGAAAATTGATATTCTTAAATTGAAATATATTCATTTTTGGTTAGAAGTA
>JAABKJ010012207.1:0-10571 GCA_011634705.1 Andricus grossulariae
TATGTTCGCAAAAAATTAAGAATTTGTTTATTTATGGTTCTGCTTTCTTTAAAAATTGTTGGCCAATAAAAAATGAATTGGCTCATGAATTTCGTGTCTTAAGAATCGCTGGACACTGTAATATTGCCCGCTTCTCGAAAGAAAACCCATTAAATATTTTCCCCTTTTTTCAATTGTTTCAGACGGTGAAGAAGCTGAATAGAGACAAAGGTAAAACCTATGGTACAGAACAACCGGCAAACATTTCGAAAGAACAATAAGAAACGGAAACATTCTCGCAGAGAAATGTAGAGTAAGGTTTTTCGCGCGCAATTACAAACACCTGCCTGGAGTCATTATATATATATATAATAATTATATTAAAAATAGAATAGATGTAAGTCGAGACATCAAGCAGGAGTTCCATTTGACCCATTGCTGTGCACAGAAATGGACAAAAACTCAAATTTCCCGAACGAGGCACAACTGGCAATTTCGAAATGCGACGAAAAACTGAATCTCGAGTTGATTTTTCACCGAATGAAACCGAGCGCTGTGCGCGAATATAATTGAGAGTACCTTTGGTATTTCACACCAGGTTCTTTTCCCTGTTATAAAATGTGAACAGTGAGATTTTCGACAGATCCGCAAGGTTCAAACGAAGCACAAAGATTAACGAGTTACGATACTCTGACGATATGTTTGTAAAATTTGGATTTTGAATTAGTCGGAATCGTGACACGTTAGCGTCAAAATTTGAACCCTGTGGACTTTTGCAGAAAAATAAAAGAAAGCAGAAAATCAGGAATCGAAGAGGATTTTTTTAAGCAAAATGACTTGAAGAAAACTTTTAATTTATTGAGGGCAGCTTTCTTTTCTGGATCGATTAAAATGTAGATACTTGCGTACAATCAATGATTTGCTTGTAGGTCACAAACTTGTGTATAGACGATCTTTTTTGGTGATTGGAGATGGTGTATGTACGATATTTTAATGAGAATCTCAGTGCGTTGTCGTGTTTTCTGATATTTTTAAATGCCTTTTTTTCCAAGAAGAATTTGTAAATAGGGTAAATAGCGATTGTGCATAATGTTTTTCAGTGTTTTCGAATTTCAAGTATCTGGTGTATAAAGTATAAAGGTGAGAGATTTTTTTTTGGTAATTTCGACAATTCGGTGTCGCACAATTGCCGCGTGCCTCGTTCCACATTCATCTTTCTGTATTTCACGTAAGCAATTCATCAACTCCGCGTAACAGAGTAATTATTATTCTTATTATTTAGTGATATCGACAGACGTACGTCGGACCATTTCTTTTTTACATGTTCATCATCGTCATTTCTCAAAATTAATTTTTACTTGAAAAGTTAAACTAGCATTTAATATGAAAATTGAAAATATCAGAGAGCTGAAATGCCGAGATGCATTTACAGTTTTTAACTTTTCGATTACGACGCACTTGTGTTAAATAGACAAATCGTAAAAATAAAGTTGTCAATTTCAAGTATATACGAGACAGAAATTTATTTTTTGATCCTCTTAGTCTATCTTTAAACATGTGATATTTTATTTCCATAATAATTAGAATGCAGGATTTTTATTAATTTAAAGTCTATTCAATTGAAATTATCGTTTTCGAAATTTCAAAAGTGGTACAAGTGGGAAATTAAAAAATCTCAGCATTCAAAGTAGGAAACTTCAAGCCAGACTTTTTAAGATTTTTAATTAAACGGAAAATTTAAAGGCGTTTAAACTAAAATACTAAGTAAAATTTTGATTTGTAAATAAATTTAATTGTTTAAGTTACAATCTTGGTTTATAAATTACAATCATTTTCAATTTAGAATCGATTAATCGTTATAAATACATACAATTTATAATAGATTTGTAGAATCTCAAAGTAATGAAAAAAAGGTTAAATTTCATTCCATATTATTTATTTTAATTTGATTAATTTACAAATATTAAACCTGAAACTATTCAATGTTCAACATATTCACATAGAAAGTCTTAATCTTTTAGGAGATTTAAATAAAATGGAAGCATTTTATTAATAATAAGTTTATTAATAAGCATTTACAAATAGAAAATGTTTTAGGAGTCAATTTAAATCCGTTATTTAATTTAAAAAGTTCGAAATTTAACAATTTTTATTTAAAAAGTTCGAAATTATACAATATTTGAATATGAATAACTATGAGAGTTAAATTTTTTTCTCTTAAAAAGGTTGAAAGCTATCAGAATTCTCTATTAAAGAAGCTAGAATGAAGGCATTTCGTTAATAATTTAAGTATGGATTGAAAAAATAGTGCAAATTTCAATATTATCTTACAATTTAAATAAAATCGAACAGTTGATACAAAAAAGTTGGAAAAACTCGAAAACATCTCATCTTTAGGAAAATGACAATGAAAATAAAATGAATATATACTTGAAATAAATTTTATAGATGCCTCATGATTACTTATTTCATATATTTTACAAAAATATTTCTTTCAGCCGAAAACATATTTAAATTTTTCCAACATTTTGGTTTCAATTTTAAACATGTTGAACCATACAAGCAAAAAATTTCATAAAAACGGTATCAGTTGTTGCGATTTTACAGAAATTTACATTTAAAATGATCCCAAGGACATTGAAAAATGTTTATTATATCAGATTTTCTTTCAATTTTAGGAAAATATTGAAATTTGCACTATTTTTGTAATGTATAAAAAAATCGTCTTTTTAGCTTGAAAATTCTACTGTTGAGTTCAAAATTTAATTTTTTTTTTTTGAAAATGTAACTATTTTGTTAAAAAGTAATGTTTTTTGGATAAAAATTCCAGTATTTTGTTGAAAGTTCATCGTTTTTGATTGAATTTAACAATTTTATATTTAAAGTTTAAATATCTTTTGGTTGAAAATTCAACTACTATGTTGAAAGTTCAGCTAATTGGTTAAAGATTCATTTTTTTAGTTGAAGATTCATCTCTTTTGTTGAAAATTCGTTTTTTTTTTTAAATTCCCCTCTTTTGGTAGAAATGTATTTTTTTGTTTGTTAAAAGTGCCATTGTTGTACTAAAAATTAATCTGTTTTGGTTAAGGATTCAACTTTTTTGCTGGAAATTTATCGTTTTTGTTTGAAAATTAACTTGTTTGTTGTAAATTTAAATTTTCGGGTAGATAATTAAACTTTGGTTTGAAAATACCACTATTTGGTAGAGGATATAATTATTTGGTTGAACATTTTTATGTTCTGGATGAGGATTCAACTATTTTGTTAAAAATTCTTTCTTCTTAGTTAAATTCAACTGTTTTTTATTTAAAATAAAAATATTTTTTTGATTAAAATATCAACTATTATATTTTTCGACTACTACTTGATTTGAAAGTTTAACTACTTTGTTAAAAAATCATTTTTTTGTTTGAAGATTCATCTCTTTGATGGACAATTTAACTTTTTTGCTAAAAATGCGTATTTTTTTGTTTCAAAATTAATTTTTTTTAACCGATAATTCAACTATTTGGTTGAAAATGGATATATTCAGGTGAAAATTCGCCTTTTTTGGGTTGAATTCAACTATTTTAAATTAAAAATTAAAACTGTTTTGGTTGTAATTTCAAGTATTATACATTCCGTTGAGAATTCTTTTTTTTTTAATTGAAAATGAAACTTTTTTGTTTGAAGTTGAATTTTTTTTAATTGACCATCTTTGTAGGTTGAAAATTTAACTATGTATTTGGTTAAAAATTCAATTGTTTTGTTGAAACTCGTCTCTTTTACTTAAAAGTTTAACTATTTATTTGGAAATTATTATTTTTTGTTTAATTTAACTATTTGGTTAGAAAATCGTCTTTTCACGTTTCAAAGTAAACTGTTTTCTAAACATTCGACTTTTTAGCTTGAAATATCAACTATTGTGGTAGAAAATCTTTTTTGGTTGAAAATTAATCTTTTTTGGATATTTGGATATTGGTCGGAGGAAAAAATGGAATTATTTTATATTAGAAAATATTTATTAGTTAATTTAAATCATTTGATTTAATTAATTTAATTGTAATTGTTTGAAATTTAACCATTTTTATTCAAATACGTTCGAAATTGTACAGTATTTGAATATCAAGAACTTTAAATATGAACAGTTTAAAATTAAGATAAGTGTTCAAAATTAAATAATTTCAACTTAAAAATCTTAAATTTAATACTATATCAAAGAATATTGATAAAAAACAGATACATTTTAATACTTGATCACTTCTTTCCCACTTTTCGAAACATAATTTAAAAAACTGTATACTACACTCTTAATGTAAATCAGTTAAAAATGATATAAAAATATAAATAATGATATAAAAATAAAATAGTAAAATTATTTCTAAATTAAAATTCTTCATTAAATTCCTACATTTTAACAAATTATTAAAATTAACCATAAATTACTGCTTTACATATTGAAAGTTACGGATTAAATAACTCAAAATTACTGATTTAATTGGTGAAAGTTACTTTTTATATAATTCAAAATTAAAGTTACAGTTTAGATCACTAAAAATTACTGATTCAGTCGGTGTAAGTTACAGATTAGATCGATTCGTTTTTATTGGTAGAAAGTAAATTTTGTTGGTTAAAATTTCATCTTCTTGCTTGAATTCGACTATTTTTTGTTTAAAATAAAAATATTTTTTGTTTGAAATATCATCTATTATATATATTTTTTAGAATTCACTTTTTTCAATTTTACTACTTGGTTGAAAATTGAAATACTTTGTTAAAAATTCATTTTTTTTATTATTGAAGATTCATCATTTTAGTTGAAAATTAATCTTCTTGGTGAAAATTAAACTATTTGGAACAAAATCGTTTTTTTATTTGGTAATTAAAAATTGAACTATTCCATTTTTGATTGAAATAGATCTTTTCTAATCAAAGAGTCAACTATTTGGTTAATGATTGAAGTATTTTGTTAAAAATTCCTCTTTTTAGTTGAATTCCACTGTTTTTGATTTAAAATAAATATCTTTTTTGGCCAAATATCAACTGTTTTTTATTTAAAATTCAAATCTTTTGTTTGAAATATGAACTATAACATTTTTCGTTAAAAATTCATCTTTTATAGTTGAAAAATAAACTAATTGGTTGAAAGTTTAACTACTTTCTTAAAAAATCACTTTTTTTGTTTGTTAAAAATTCATCATTCTAATTGAAAACTCATCTCTACGGTTGAAAATTTAACTGTTTAGTGGAAAACTAATTTGTTAAATCGAAAATGTAGCTATTCCATTTTGCTTGAAATTTATATTTTTAACTTTAATATTCAACTATGTATTTGGTGGAAATTTCATGTTCTTTTGGAAAATTTGTCTTAATTGGTAGAAAATTATTCTTTTTTTGGTAAATCTTCAATCTCTTCAGTTCAAAATGTAACTATTTTGTTGAAAATTGAACTATATACATATAATGTTGAAAATCATATTATTTATGTTTGAAATTTTTTTTTCTTAATTAATTTTTGTAACTGAAAATTTAACTATTCTATTTTCTATTGAAAATTGATCTTTTTTAGTTGCAAATTCAACTACTTGATTGAAGGTGGAACTGCTTTGCTAAAACCTCATTTTTATATATGATTCATCATTGAAGTTGAATATTTTGTTTGTAATTCAAGTTTTTGGTTGAAAGTTCATCTTTTTTTTTGGTTGCAATATTAACTACTTTCTTAAAAATTAATTTTTCTGCGAAAGATTCATAATCCTAGTTAAAAACTCATTTTACCGTTGAAAAGTTAACTATTCTGTTATTTTTTTTTAATTAACTTTTTAAATAAAAAATGTAGCTATTCCGTTTTTGGTTGAAATTTACATTTTTAACTTTAAAATTTAACTTTTTGGTGGAAATTTCATGTTCTGATAGAAAGTTTGTCTTAATTGGTAGAAAATTCGTTTTTTTCTAATTCAACTGTTTTATATTTAAAATTCATCTCTTTGGTTAAAAATGTAATTATTTTGTTGAAAATTGAATTACATATTTTGTTGAAAATTAAATTATTCTGTTGACAATTTTTTTGTTTTCTTGTCCGAAAATTAATTTCTGTAATGGAAAATTGAACTATTCTATTTTTTGTTGAAAAAAGATGTTAAAAACTCATTTTTTTGTTCAATGATTCATGATTTTAATTGAAAATTCTCTCTTTTTTTTAATTTAACTTTTAGTTTAAAGATTAATTTTTGTTAATCGAAAATATAGATATTCCATTTTTCGTTTAGAATGTATATTCATCTCCGGAGAGTCTTGGGACCAATACTACCAAAGAAAAAGGTTCTCTAACTACTTAAAGTCGTTCTTATTGATGATCCGGAACCCACCTCAAACTGTTGGTCCCCCTCCCACCAGTGAATGAGTGTGTATGGGGGGGGGGGTGTAACGGAATAGGGGAGAGGTACAAAGAAAATGTAAACCCTTAGGGGATACATTAGAAAAGTTAAAAAAAATTAATTTTGGTAATTGAAAATTTAACTATTCTATTTTCGATTGAAAATTGGTATTTTTTAGTTGCAAATTCAACTACTTGGTTTCAGGTGGAACTGCTTTGTTAAAAAATCATTTTTTTTTTTATGATTCATTGTAGTTGAATTTTTGTTTTTTATTTCAACTATTTGATTTAATACTCATCTTTTTTGGTTGAAAATTCAAGTACTTGGTTGAAAGTTGAACTAATTTCTTAAAAATTCATTTTTCTTGTTAAAAATTCATCATTATAGTTGAAAACTCAACTCTGTGGTTTTAAAATTTAACTCATTAGTTGAAAATTCTTTTTTTTTTTGTATTGAAATTTTATTTTTTTAATCGAAAATGTAGCTATCGCATTTTTGGTTGAAAATTTGTCTTAATTGGTAGACCGTAAATCTTCTTCGTTGAAAAATCGTCTTTTTGGTCAAATTCAACCGTTTTTTTTATTTATTTGAAATTCATCTCGTTGGTTAAATATGTAACCATTTTTTTAAAAGTTGAACTATATTGTTGAAAATTAAAATATCTCGTTGAGATTTTTTGTTTGTTTGAAGATTGAATTGCTGTGTTAAAAATTAATTTTTTTGGTTAATAATTCATCATTTTGAAAATTCATATTTTTTGTTTGAAAATTCAACTATTAGGTTGAAAGTTTAACTAATTGTTTAAAAAGTTTACATAGAACGGCATTTTTTTAAAGAATTATAATTCGGATTTAGAAGAAAGGAATTACAAAAAAATCCCTCTTCCAAGTCAGAATTCGTCCCAATTTGATAGTTCCCTCTTCTTAATTTTAGATAAAGAAAGTACTTCATGCAGTTTTTAGAGTAGAAGTAGTATTTCAAAAAATAAATATTTCTCAATTATAATAGCATTTTTTTTTACAATATTCTTTGTGAATTAATCTTTTTTAAATTAAAAATTCAAATACTTGGTTAAAAGTTAAACTCTTTTGTTAAAAATTATTTTTGTTTTTGGTTGAAGATTCATCATTTTAATTTAAAATTCATCTCTGGTTGAAAATGTAACTACTTTGCTGAAAATCAATTTATCTTTTTTTTTGTTGTGAAAATGCAACTATTTGGTTGAAAATTGATATTTTGCATTTAAAAATTAAATTATTTGTTTGAAAATTTATGTACTTCGTGGAAAATTTGTCTTTTTTGTAGAAAATTAATCTTTATGGTTGAAAATTCATCTTTTTGGGATAAAATTCAACTATTCCAGTTGAAGATACATCATTTTAGTTGAAAATTCATCAGTTTAGTTTAAAATTAATTTCTTTAATTGAAAATTTAACTGTTCCATTTTTAGTTGAAAATTGATCTTTTCCAGTTCAAAAGTCAACAGTTTGGATTAAAATTGGTCTTTTTTAATTGAAAATTCAACTATATCGTTAAAAATTCTCGTATTTTGTTAAAAAATCGATTGTTTTTAGATAATTATCTTTTTCTTTAAAAGTTAATCTTCTTGCTTAAAAATTCTTCTTTTCGGTTAAAAATTCAAGTATTCCAGTTAAATATTTATCATTTTAGTCATCTTTTACGTTGGAAATAAAAGTATTTGGTTGAAAGTTAAACTCTTTTGTTGAAAATTATTATTATTTTTTTTTTTTTTGCTGAAAATTCATCGTTTTAATCAAAAATTCATTTATTTGGTTAAAAAATGAGCTGTTTGATTAAAAACTTGTTTTTTCTTTGGATGTTTTTTGTTTGAAATTTTTTTCTTAACTGAAAATGTAACTGTTATTCCAGTCGAATGTTTAATAATTTTAGTTAAGATTCATCTCTTTGGTTTAACATTAATTTTTTGACTAAAAATTTAATTATTCAATTTTGGGTTGAAAAATTATCTTTTTCAGTTAAAAATTCGTCTTTTTGGGTAGAAATTAACCTTCTTGGTTGAAAATTAATCTTTTTGGTAAAAAATTCAATTATTCTAGTTGAAGATTCATCATTTCAGTTAAAAATTTATCTTCTTGGTTTAAAATTCAACTATTCCAGTTAAATAGTTACAATTTTACTTGAAAATTCATCACTTTGTTTGAAAATGTAACTATTTTTTTGAAAGTAATTTGTTTAACTGAAAATTTAACTTATTCCAATTGAAAATTCCATAATTGTAGTTGAAAGTTCATCTGTTTGGTTAAACATTAATTTTTTTAACTTGAAATTTAATTATTTAAATTTTAGTTGAAAATTTATCTTTTTTAGTAAAGATTAATGTAATTGTTTGAAAATTAACTATTTCAGTTGAAAATTAATTGTTTTAGTTAAAAACTCTTATGCGTGGTTTAAACTTAATTTTTTTAACTAAAAATGTTACTATTCCATTTTCGGTTGAAAATTATTATTTTTTTAGTTCAAAATTCAACTATTCGGCTGAAAATTATTCTTCTTCAATTAAAAATTCAACTATTTCGTTAAAAGTTCATGTATTAATGTATAAATTAATGTATAAATTAATTTTTTTTTTTTTAAGATTTACCATTTTAATTTAAAATTCATCTCTGGTTGAAAATGTAACTGCTTTGTTGAAAATCAATTTATCTTGAAAAGTTGATATTTGCATTTAAAAATTAAACTATTTGTTTGAAAATTTGTGGACTATGTCAAATATTCGCCTTTTTTTTTTAGAAAATTAATCTTTATGGTTGAAAAATCATCTTTTCGGCATGAAATTCAACTATTCCAGTTGAAGATTCATAATTTTAGTTGAAAATATATCAGTTTGGTTAAAAATTAATTTCTTTAATTGAAAATTTAACTGTTCCATTTTTAGTTGAAAATTGATCTTTTTTAGTTCAAAAGTCAACAATTTGGATTCAAATTTGTCTTTTTTTAAATTGAAAATTCAACTATTTCGTTAAAAATTCACGTATTTTGTTAAAAAATCGATTTTTTTTTGTAGAAAATTTTTTTTTTCCCCGAAAGTTAATCTTCTTGTTTAAAAATTCTTCTTTTCGGTTAAAAATTCAAGTATTCCAGTTAAATATTTATAATTTTAGTTGAAACTTCATCTTTTAGGTTGGAAATAAAATTATTTGGTTGAAAGTTAAAATCTTTTGTTGAAAAATATTATTTATTTTGTTGTTGAAGATTCACCGTTTTAATTAAAAATTCATTTCTTCGGTTAAAAGATGAGCTGTTTGATTGAAAACTTGTTTTTTCTTTAGATGTTTTTTGGTTGAAATTTTTTTTTTCAACTGAAAATGTAACTATTATTCCAGTTGAATGTTAAATAATTTTAGTTAAGATTCATCTCTTTGGTTGAACATTCATTTTTTGACTAAAAATTTAATTATTCAATTTTTGGTTGAAAAATTATTTTTTTTAGTTGAAAATTCGTCTTTTTGGTAGAAATTAATTTTCTTGGTTGAAAATTAATCTTTTTCGTCAAAAATTCAATTATTCTAGTTAAAGATTAATTTCAGTTAAAAATGTATCTTCTTGGTTTAAAATCCAAGTATTCCAGTTAAATATTTACAATTTTATTTGAAAATTCATCAATTTTAAAATGTAACTATTTTTTTGAAAGTTAGTTTTTTTTATTGAAAGTAATTTTTTGAACTGAAAATTCAACTTATTCCAATTGAAAATTCCATAGTTGTAATTGAAAGTTCATCTGTTTGGTTAAACTTTATTATTTTTTTTTTTTTGAAAATTCAACTATTTCAGTTGAAGATTCATTGTTTTAGTTGAAAACTCTCATGTTTGGTTTGAAATTAATTTTTTCAACTAAAATGTTACTATTCCATTTTTGGTTGAAAATTATTATTTTTTTAGTTCAAAATTCAACTATTTGGTTGAAAATTTCTCTTCTTTAATTAAAAATTCAACTATTTCGTTGCAAATTCATGTATTTTTTTAAAAATCGTCTTTTTTGGTTGAAAATTCAACTTTTTTGTTAAAAATTCATGTTGGCTTAAAAATTCAACATTTTGGATACGTTTATTTTTCTTTATTGACTGAAAAATCTTTCTTGGTTGAAAAATTCAACTCTTTTGTTGAAAATTCCTCTTTTTGGTCTGAATATTGATCTATTTGGTTGAAAATTCAACTATTCCAGTTAAATAAACTTTATTTTATTTGAAAATTCAC
>JAABKJ010012208.1:0-10571 GCA_011634705.1 Andricus grossulariae
AATTTATAAAAAAAAATAATAAAAATGTAAAAATATTTAGGATTTCACAAAGATTTCTTGTTATTTCAAGTGATTTCAAGTGAATTCAAGTAAATTGAAGTAAATTGAAGTAAATTCAAGTAAATTCAAGTAAATTCGAAATATATGAAGAGATTTTAATAGATTTAGAAAGATTTCAAAAGATTCCAATAGATTTAAAAATATTTCAAAATATTTTAAAATATTTTAAAATATTTCAAAACATTTAAAAATATTTCAAGAAATTTCCAAATATTTCAAGAAATTTCAAGAGATTTCAAGAGATTTCAAAATATTTCAAAATATTTCAAAATATTTCAAAATATTTCAAATTATTTCAAATTATTTCAATAGATTTGAATATATTTGAATAGAATTGAATAGACTTGAATAGACTTGAATAGACTTGAATAGACTTGAATAGATTAGAAAAGATTTCAAAAGATTTTAAGAATTTCAAAACATTTCAAGAGATTCCAATACACTTCGAGAGATGTCAATAATAAATTATGATTGAAGTTATAAAATAAAATAATTAAAATGTCAAAATTGTTAGGATGTCACAAAGATTTCAAGTGATTTCAAGTAAATTCAAAATATATCAAGAGATTTAGAAAGATTTATAAAGATTTCAAAAGACTTCATAAGATTTCAAGAGATTTCAAAAGATTTCAAAAGATTTCAAAAGATTTCAAAAGATTTCAAGAGATTTCAAGAGATTTAGTGAGAGAAATTATTTGTTCAAGTATTTGTTATTCAAGATTAGAGATAGATTTAGAAAGATTTCAAAAGATTTCAAAATATTTCAAGAGATTTAGTAAGAGAATTATTTGTTTTACAAAATATTGTAAAATACTGTAATAAATTTCTGTTCAATTCATAATTTATCTGTAAAATAAATTGTGATTAAATTTATAAAATGAAATAATAAAAATGTCAAAATATTTAAGATTTCACAAAGATTTCTTGTGATTTCTTGTGATTTCAAGTGATTTCAAGTGAATTCAAGTAAATTCAAGTAAATTCAAGTAAATTCAAGTAAATTCAAAATATATCAAGAGATTTTAATAGATTTAGAAAGATTTCAAAAGATTCCAATAGATTTAAAAGGATTTCAAAATATTGTAAAATATTTCAAAACATTTCAAAACATTTCAAAAGATTTCAAAAGATTTTTTAAAAGCACTTCGAGAGATTCAAAAGATATCAGTTACTTATCCTATTTCTATTTTTATAGAAGAAAAAAAAACAAGAAAAATGTCAACAAATTAAATATAACAAATTATTTTTTTTATAAAATATTGGATAATAGTGAAATAAATTTCTATTCAATTCATAATTTAATCAATCTAAAAAAAATATAAAATAAAATAAAAATTTCAAAATATTTAGGATTCCAAGTGATTTCAAGAGATTTCAAAATATTTCAAATTATTTCAAACTATTTCAGATTATTTCAGATTATTTCAAACTATTTCAAATTATTTCAAATTATTTCAAATTATTTCAAATCATTTCAAATCATTTCAAATCATTTCAAATCAATTCAAATCAATTCAAATCAATTCAAATTATTTCAAATTATTTCAAAAGATTTGAATAGACTTGAATAGACTTGAATAGATTAGAAAAGATTTCAAAAGATTTAAAGAATTTCAAAACATTTCAAGAGATTTCAATACACTTCGAGGGATGTCAATAATAAATTATGATTGAAGTTATAAAATAATAAAAATGTCAAAATAATTTAAAAGCTTTCAGGGGATGTCTAGATATTTGAAAAGATTACCAAAGATTACCAAAGATTTCAAATATTCCAATTGATTTCCAGAGATTAAAAAAAATCGGTTATCAAATACCACTTTTATTTTTATTAACAAAATAAATAAAAACTATATTAAAACAAAAAGCAAACCAAAATCCCATTCAATTTATAATTTGATAAATCTGAGGACAAGTCGTTTTTAATTGTCAATAATAAATTATAATTGAAGTTATAAAATAATAAAAATAGAAAATAATAATGAAAAAATATATTGATATAAAAAATATATATAAAAAAAACTGTCAAAAATAAAAAAGGTGACTTGGAGAAAATAGGGGACATGCAGTGAAGTCTGAAATTTAAGTGAAATTACCTCGCAGGACTTTCTCAGTTCCGTTGCAAAATGAATGACCTGGTCATACTTATTGCGTTTTTCCACGAGCTCTTGGTTCAAGTCATTTTTAGAGCCGTATTCTCTCTCAGTCATTTCAATCTGAGCTTTAACCTCATCTGCTGTGCGCGTAATTTCTCCCGCAGTTCTGAAGAAAAAAAAAATGTATTTTAGATTCATAAAAATAAATTGGTATTGAGAATAAATACATAACAGGCCACGGACTGACTTATTTCAGAAATAAAAAATAGTGTCGTAAATTTTTGTATTAAAAATTAAATTCAATGTTTATTTAAAATGTTATTTAGTCTAGAAATTATCAAAGTTTTGGTGGAAATTCAACTATTTAAAAAAAATAGTTTGGTAGTTTTGCTGACTTAGGAAAGTCAACTATTTTGGTAACAAAAATTTGTATTTTGTTGAAAATTCATCTTTTTAATAGAAAATTCATCCTCTTGGCTTAAAATTTAACTATTTGGTAGAATATATAATAATAATGTATATAAACTAATCTGTTTTAGTTAAGGATTCAAGTATTTTCTTGAAATTAAATTAAATTGTTTAATTTATGAAATCAATTTTTTTAACTGAAAGTTCAACTATTTTATTGAAATTTCATATTCTTCAATTGAAAATTCAACTGTTTTTTAGAAAATTCACCCTTTTTCTTTAAAAAGACAAAAGTTTGGTATAAAATTCAAGTATTTGGTACAAAATTAAACTGTTTTGTAGACTCTTTAATTTGAAATTTATGTAATTTGTTGAAAATTCGTCTTTTCTTGTAGAAAATGAATCTTCTTGGTTAAAATTTTTACTGTTTTGTTGAAAATTCGTCTTTTTCGTATTAAAATTTTGTTTGCTGTAAAATACAACTGTCTGAATAGAATTTAATCTGTTTTGGTTGAAAATGAACATTTGTGTTGAAAAGTCGCATTTACGGTTTGAAAATTAAACTTTTTTATTGTAGAAAATTTAACCATAGTTAAAATATTTAGATAGGGAAAAAAAATATTAAATAAAATTTGGAATTTACAGAAAATTCGTTTTTTTTTTTGTATACAATTCAACTATTTCGTACAAAATTAAATTGTTTTGATGAAAATTAATTCTCAATAAAAATTTAACTACTTCATTTTTTATTAAAAATTACTCACTCTTAGTTTAAAAATTCAACTCTAATTAAAAGCTGTTGGAAACGAAAAAAGATATATAAAAAAATTTGGAATTTATTTAAAATTCGTCATTGTTTGATAAAAAATTTATCTTCTTAGTTGAAAATGCATCTTTTTGATAGAAAATTTAATTATAATTAATTTAATTGAAAATTTAACTAATTCAATTTAAAAACTTTTTGTTGTTGAAATTTTAGTTTGAAAAATCAATAATTTGGGTATACAATTCAAATATTTGGTACAAAATTAAAATAAAATTTGGAATTTGTTGAAAATTCGTCATTTTTTGGCAAAAAATTAATCCTCTTAGTTGAAAATCCGTCTTTTTGATAGAAAATTAAACTATTTGGTTGAAAATATATGTATTTTAATTGAAAATTTGACTAATTAATTTATCGTTAAATATTGCTCTCTTTTTAGTTAATACTTGGAATTTGTCGAAAATTCGTCTTTTTTGGTAGAAAAATAATCTTGGTTGAAAATGCGTCATTTTAGATTAAAAATTTCTTTTAGTTCAAGAAGAACTTTTTGTAGAAAATTCGTCACAAAATCCAACCATTCAGTAGAAAATCAATTTTTTGTTAAAAATGCAACTGTGTTTTGTTGAAAATTAGTTAAATTAACTCTTATCGCTAAAAATTTAACTACTTTATTTTTTATGAAAAATTACTTCTTTTTACTTTAAAATTTCAATTCTAGTTAACAAATTTTGGAAACGAAAAAAATTAATAAAATAAAATTTGGAATTTATCGAAAAATTCGTCAATTTTTGGTAAAAAAAAATTTATCTTCTTAGTTGAAAATCCATCTTTTTGATAGAAAATTAAACTATTTGGTTGGAAATTTATGTATTTTAATTTAAAATTTGACTAATTGATCGTTAAATATTGCTCTCTTTTTAGTTAATGTTTGGAATTTGTCGAAAATTCGTCTTTTTTTGGTAGAAAAATAATCTTGATTGAAAATGCGTCATTTTAGATTAAAAATGTCTTTAGTTCAAAATACAACTTTTTGTAAAAAAAAATCGTATTTTCGGCAAAAAAATCCCACCATTCAGTAAAAAAACAATTTTTGGTTAAAAATGCAACTTTTTGATTAATAATTAATCTGTTTTAGTTGAGGATTCAAGTATTTTGTTGAAAATTCGTCTTTGTATTTTAAATCCAACTGTTCCTTATTTCAAATGAAAAACTTTTTTAGTTGAAATTTTAGTTTAAAAAATCAATAATTTGGGTATACAATTCAAATATTTGGTACAAAATTAAACTGTTTTGTTGAAAATTAGTTAAATTACTGAATTTTTTATTAAAAATTACTCTTTTATTAGTTTAAAAATTCAATTCTAGATAAAAAATTTAGGAAACCAAAAAAGATTAATAAAATAAAATTTGCAATTTATTGAAAATTCGTAATTTTTGGTAAAAAATTAATCAAAAAAAAAAAAAATCCAACCATTCAGTAGAAAATCAACTTTTTGTTAAAAATGCAACTGTTTGGTTGAAAATTAGTTAAATTAATTCTTATCACTAAAAATGTAACTACTTTATTTTTTATGAAAAATTACTTCTTTTTAGTTTGAAATTTCAATTCTAGTTAACAAATTTTGGAAACGAAAAAAATTAATAAAATAAAATTTGTAATTTATTGAAAATTCGTCAATTTTTGTTTTAAAAAATTGATCTAATATTTGGTACAAAATTAAACTGTTTTGTTGAAAATTAGTTGTACTACTTAATTTTTTTATTAAAAATTACTCTTTTTTTAGTTTCAAAATTCAATTCTAGATAAAAAATTTAGGAAACGAAAAAAGATGATTAAAATAAAATTTGAAATTTGTTGAAAATTTGTAATTTGTTGAAAATTCGTCATTTTTGTTAAAAAATTAATCCTCTTAGTTGAAAATCCATCTTTTTGATAGAAAATTAAACTAAAACGAAACGAAACGAAAAAAATTATTAAAATAAAATTTGTAATTTATTGAAAATTCGTCAATTTTTGTTTAAAAGAATTGATCTAATGTTTGGTAGAAAATTAAACTGTTTCGTTGAAAATTAGTTAAACTACTTAATTTTTTTATTAAAAATTACTCTTTTTTTAGTTTAAAAATTCAATTCTAGATAAAAAATTTAGGAAACGAAAAAAGATAATAAAATGAAATTTGGAATTTGTTGAAAAATCGTCATTTTTGGTAAAAAATTAATCCTCTTAGTTGAAAATCCATCTTTTTGATGGAAAATTAAACTAAAACGAAACGAAAAAAATTAATAAAATAAAATTGGTAATTTATTGAAAATTCGTCAATTTTTGTTTAAAAAAATTGATCTTCTTAGTTGAAAATCCATCTTTTTGGTTAAAAATTGACATAATTAATTAATTTTCATCACCTGGGTGTATCGACCCTTTCCCCATGTTCTGAAGCATTTCTTACAGCTGCATCAACAACCCGTTGTTGTTTCTCCAAGTCTGCAGTACATTTAAGAACGTTTTGCTTGGCGACCTGCAGTTTCTTCGCTGCATTCGTGCAATTTGAACGCAATGAAGTTCGTTGGTCGTTTAGTTGAGTTATTTCGTCCTAAAAAACAAATTGGTTTGTTATAATTTATCAATAAATTAATTAATTTATAAAAAAAAAATTGTATTTACCTTGATCGGATTGAGCCTGAAGTCCAGGTCGTTAATCAGATCCCGACAGCGTTTAGCTTCTTTATCCAATTGTGCGATATTTGTCTGCATTACAGCGATTTCCTTCTTCAGCCGATCTTCTTCGGCCTTTACTTTTTGAAGTTTCGTTTGATGACGATCCATCTCTTCTGTCTGTAATTAAAAATATTTTTTTTAAAGTTCATACGAAATGTTTTAACAAAATAGTGGAATTTTCTAACAAAAAAAAAAAGAATTTTCTAATGAAAAAGATCAATTTCAACCAAGAAATATGAATCTTCAACAAAAAATGATGAATTTTCAACGGAAAGATGAATTTTGAATCCAAACTAACTAATTTTCTATCCAGAAAGGCGATTGTTAAACAAAACCGTTCAATTTTCTACAAAAAAAAATTATTGCTGAACAACAAAATATAATAAGACTTTTCAATTTAAAATAATTAAGTTTCAACCAAAAAGAAGACTTTTCTACTAAAAAGATGAATTTTAAAATCCAAAAACACGAATTTGCTATCCAGAAAGACGAAAACCGTTCAATTTTCGACCAACAGAGATGAATTCTGAATCAAAAATATAATAACAGACTTTTCTATTGAAAATGTTCAACAAAAGAGTTGAATTTTTCAATAAATACTAAAATTTTAAACCAAATAGTAGAATTGTTAATCGAAAGAATTTATTTTTGAACCAAAACAATAATATTAAACTTCTGAATTAAAAAGAATTAACTTTCAACCAAAAAAACATGACTTTCCTACCAAAAGATGAATTTTCAATCCTAAAGAACGAATTTTTATCCACAAAGACGAATATTCAACAAAACAATTGAATTCTTACCAAGAGGCATTAATTTAAAAAAAAACGTTGAATTCTCAACAAAATAATAGAATTTTGAACCAAAAATATAATAGTAGACACAGAGTTTCAAAAATAATTTTCAACCAACATAATTTCAAAAAATAGTGAAATTTTCAATCCGAGATGAATCTTGACCAAAAAAGATAATATTTTTTTAACAAAATAGTTAAACTTTCAAACTCAGTAGTTGAATTTTCAACCAAAAAAGTAGATTTCTCAAGAAAGAAATGCAACCAAATTTTTAATTTTCAAGCCAAAGAGACGAATTTTCTATAAAACAGTTGAATTTTTAAACCAAAAATATTAATTTTCGACAAAAAAGATGTATTTTTAACAACAAACTAGTTGAATTTTCAACCAAAAATGTAATAGTTAATATTTCTATCAATAATGGTTGTAATTTTAAATTTTAAAAAAAGTTGAATTCAACCAATAGACAAATTTTAAAAAAAAGTTGCACCCTTACCCAAAAAGAGTCATCTCAAGTTGAAAAAAAAATTTGTTGAATTTTCAAGCCAAAAATATGATTTTTCAATCTGAAAATATGGATTCTGAACGAAAAAGTTCATTTTCAACCAATTAGTTGAACTGCCGCCCCAAAAGAAACTTTAAAAAAAAAACAGATTAATTTTTAATAAAAAAGGATAACTTTATCAAAAAAAATGGTTGAACTTTCAAACAAATATAGTTAAATATTCTTATTGGGTGCTATTAATTCAGTTCGAATTTAAGCGATAAAACGAGAAAAAGAAGGTTTCTGAGAACACGAGAAAAGAAAATTTCAAAAGATTGTACAAGAATTCACAAAAATGTCACATTTTACAAACATTTCAAAGTTTTTTTAAAAATTTAGTTGAATTTTTTGAATTTTCAACAAAAAAGTTCATTTTTAACCAAATATTTTATTTTTTAAACCAAAAAGATTGATTTCTTTGAAGACAGTAGCTAGCACTAGTTCAATAAAAATATACGCATTTTTAAAAAAATAATTGTATTTTTAACCAAATAGTTGAAATTTCTAACCAAAACGACGAATTTTTTAGGAGTTGAATTTTCAAAAAAAAAAATTCATTTTCAAAGATTTTACAAAAATTTCAAGAAATCTTTTGAGATTTCGAGACATGTTAAAAAATTTTCAAAGAATAGTGCAATTTTCAATCCGAGATGAATCTTTAACAAAAAAAGATAGTTTTAACTTTCAAACCCATTAGTTGAATTTTCAACCAAAAAAAGTAGATTTCTCAACAAGAAAGAAATGCAACCAAATTTTTTAATTTTCAAGCCAAAGAGAGGAATCTCCTATAAAACAGTTTAATTTTTAAACCAAAAATATTAATTTTCGACAAAAGAGATGAATTTTTAAACAAGTAGTTGAATTTTCAACCAAAAATGTAATAGTTGATATTTCTATCAATACAGATTGTAATTTTAAATAAAAAAACAGCTGAGTTCAACCAATAAAGACAATTTAAAAAATAAAAGCCGCAACCTCAACCAAAATACGACAATTTTCAATTAAACTGTTGCATTTTTAAACAAAAAAAGATAAATTCTTAAACTAAAAAGACGAAATTTCAATAAAAGACTTGAATTTTCAACAGAATAGCTTTGAAAACAGTGGAATATGACTCGAACCACTTACGTAAACTTCTATCGAGTTGGTATTTTCCACCTCCAGCTTATCCCTTAAAGCAGCCATGGTACTCTTCAGCCTTCCTTCCATGTTCCTCAGTTTTGCAACAGTCTCGTTCAGTTGCTGCAAATCAATATTCGATTTTCTGACCTTCTTCGTAATCTCATGGAACTCGTTAACGATTCTTTCCTGCTCCTTCTCGGCAATCTCCTTATCTTCTTCCAAGATCCTAAAATTCAATCACCATTTTAAATTCCCGGTTATCTCCCAGTTAATTGTTCATTTTTCCAGGTCAATTTAAAGAGTTCAAAAAGATTTGATTCTGATTAGAAACATCAAATAGATTTTCATCATACCAATTACAATTCATATTTGAAACGAAAAAATTTGTGAAATAATTATAATTCTGAATTTTAACAGGGATTTTTCGGTAAATTCCCATATTTTAAATCAGAAAAAAATTATTTTTCCTTTCTTAAAGTCTAAATGGGGGGGGGGGGTATCCCCACTGACCAGAGTGCGCGATCTGTTCAGTTCAGAATTTTCTACTAAAAGAAAACGAATTTTCAACAAAATTGTTAAATTTTCAACTAAAAAAATAAATTTTCAGATACAAAAATTCAACTTGCAACAATATAGTTCAATTCGCAACAAAAAGTGAATTTTCAACTAAAAAAGAAAACATTTTCAACCAAAAATGGAATAGTTAAAGTTTCTGGTAACAAAAAAATTAATTTTCAACCAAAAAAAAAAAGCGAAATTTTCAATCCAAGGAATCTTTTATGTTCTTGTATCAACTTTGAATTATGTTAATGAAAATAGTTTTACTATGAAAAACCGAGGAAGCAAAAACAGTTAAATTTAAACCAAAAGACGAACTTTGAACGAAATACTTCATTTTTAGCTCAAAAATTAATTTTAAAAAAAAAGAAAAAAAAACAATTTATAATAAAATAGTTAAATTTTCATCGAAAGACATGAATTCGATAAAAAAAATATAACAAAAAATGAAAGATCAATTTTCAGTTTAAAAAATAATTTAGAACCAAAAAAAGGAGGTTTGAACAAAATACCTATATTTTCAACCAAAAATAATGAATTTTCAACCAAAAAGATGAATTATCAAACAATAAGGTTCTAACAAAAAGTCGAATTTACAACTAAAAATTAATTTCTAATAAAAAAAATTTGTTCAACAAAGTAATAAAATTTTCAACCAAAGAAATTAATTTTTAACCGAAATAAATAAATTTACAAACAAGAAGAAGAATTTTCTTTTAAAAAGTCAATTTTAAAACACATAGTTGAATTTTCAACTAAAAAAAAAATAAGTTTTCAACCAAAAAAATTACTTTTAAACAAAGCAGTATAACTACGAACCAAAAAAGATGATCTTTCAACAAAAAATTGATATTTAATATTCTAAACAAAAAAGACTTTAAACATTTCAATACTAAATAAAAACCGTTGAATTTAACAACAACAAAAAAGCCGAACTTTGAATGAAATACTTAATTTTTAAGTTCAACAATTAATTTTTAACAAAAAGAAAAAAAAAGAAATTTTCAATGAAATAGTTTAATTTTCATCGAAAGAAATTAATTGCATAGCAAAAAAGAATTAAATAGTTCAATTTTCAGTTTAAAAAATAATTTTTACCCAAAAAAAGGAGGTTTGAAGAAAATACTTAAATTTTCAACCAAAAATAATAAATTTTCAACAACACAAAAATGAATTTTCAAAGAAGATTAATTTTCTACCGAAAAGTCGAATTTTCAACTAAAAAGTAACTTGTAACAAAAAAAAAGAAATTTTAACAGTTTAAAAAAAGTCAATTTTCAAACACATAGTTGAATTTTCAACCAAAAAGATTAGTTTTCAACTAAAACAATAAATTTTCAACTGGCATAGTTGAATTTTCAACAACAAAAAATTCATTTTTAGTAAAAAAGACAAATTGTCCATCAAAACTTAAATAATTAAATTTTAAGTTCAAAAAATTAATGTTCAACCAAACAGAAGAATTTTCAACTAAAACTATGGAATATTCAATTGGCGTAAGTTAAATTTT
>JAABKJ010012209.1:0-10570 GCA_011634705.1 Andricus grossulariae
ATAACTCAACAGTATCCTTGTCAATCTTCGTCCTCAGAAACATCACTGAAAAATAAAATCACTGTAAATATTTTAATCGATTACGTTCCAGTATCTACTTGATGCACAAATAAATTCGCCATTAATCTATTAGGAATAATTTGTAAAATATACCTATCTGCGATAAATTCCAGCACATCTGCTGGCAGTGGATCATCGGTATTTCATTACATATAGATTCATTCATATGCCTTGAAGAATGGCTAAAAACTAAAAAAAAAACAAAGGACGCGGACGTTCTAAGAAGAAAACTAAAAATAGTATTAACAGTGACAGAAAGCATGTTTCTGCTGCGAATGTCTCAAGAAGGACGATGTACAGGCGCGCTAAAGCACTATTGCAGTCTGAATTTTATAGTAAAGATGCTATAATGGTAGCCAATAAAAGAGGAAATAAGAATACTGTAAATAAGGATCCAATGGGTGCACAAGGTAAAAATTTGAGTGAAAATATTAAAGAAAATAGTGCAAAGAAGTTAATAAGACATTCGAGTGAACGTACTTTAGCATTCTACGTGGAATATGGTTAAAGTAAAGAAAGCTACAGTGGTTTAATGAATGACAGTATAGAAAACGGTGCACCAATTTATCCCTGCTACCCACTAATTGAAAAATCTATGGAAGATTGTAAAGTCGAAAAAAAAATTATACTAAGTCCGATGTTGAATATCAGTGCCTTTACAGTTAATGTTAAATAAGACTGCTGAACGATTGTGTGAAGGTATTGCTTTAGAATGAGATGAATTTGATCTACTGTATTAAGAATTGAGCGACACGTTAGGATTTGACAATTCTTCGGGGCACACTAATTCGCAACATAAGTGCAATAATCCCGATAACGAACAAAGTAGCCCCCTGCAATCACTTTTTGTGACCAGCTTTATTGTTATTCAATTGAAAAGCAAGACGTAAAGTGAATGTTTGTGGATTAATCCTGCTCCGCAGAGTGTTCGATTTTGCAGACCCCTTAGAATAGCTCTTGAGATAGAAGACAAGCTAGCTACTCTTGAAGAATTTGAACGTTTGAATGATGAGATTAAAAAATTAAGGCCTCATAAATTTAAATTGATGAATAGCAAAAGTGTCAAAGTAACATTCAATGTAATGCACACGATGTTCGATGGTAAATGTATACATACTATTGTAGGCAACAATGCAACTTGTCTTTGCCCAATGTGTCTTCGAACTACACATCAGTTTGGCAATTTAGATGATGAATTTCCTGTGAATGAGAGCTCTTTACTATATGGTTTGGGACTACTACATGATCAATTGCATGCATTCGAACATGTTTTGCACATTGCATACCGGAATCCATTTGAAACTTGGGATATCCGCGGACCAATAACAGGTAAGATAGGTATATTTTAAAAATTATTCCTAATGGATTATTGGCAAATATATTTGTGCATCATGTAAATACTGGAATTTGATTGATTAAAATATGTACAGTGATTTTATTTTTCAGTGATGTTTCTGCGGACGAAAATTGACAAGGATACTGTTGAGTTTTACACATTTACAGGTGTAACGTTTTAGATTTTTATCAATTTTAATAACAATATTCTCAAAAAATGATCATATCAGATCAATTCTATAATAATACCCATAACACGATCGTACTCTTCGTGAAAAAATACATCGGAGACGTGTATCGTATTTTGAAAATAAAATTATAAGTTTGGTTATTGGACCAGATGATTTGCTATACCTAACTGAGCCGGCGGCAGGTGATTTTCTCTAAAATCATCTCGATACTCTCGAATCTAACGTCATTTTAAAACATGTAACATATGTTTTTCTTTTTTTTCACGTAGAACACGATGGTGGTCTTGTTTTTGTCGTAGAACCTGAATGGAAAGCACTATGAACGAAAAACCAGTTTTTGCAATGTTTATACGCTCCCAGAATTTTCCCGGTGGGTTCTATAAAAAAAAACAATAGCGTCATCGTATTCTGCGTAAAAAAAATACACCAAAAACGTGTATCATGTGATTAAAAAAAAAAATTATATAACCTTCAAAAAAATGGAAAACTGAAAATTTGTTTAAAAATCGCAAATTTTCGACCTTCTTTCAAGTTCAAAAAATTTTTTTAATGTGTCCGGACTAGTTTTCTTCTAATCCTCATCCCCTCACCTACTTCCGTAAAAATGTTATCGCCCTTACTTGCTCCGATCCTGAGATCTACGATTTTGACACAAAATGTTGCCGCATTTACAACTGTGCGTCGTGCCGCGCCAGGACGCATTGTAGCCTTTCGCCTCGGCCCCCCCTAAACCACTCGATTTTACACCAAAGCACCCGACTGTGCTGCAGTGCGCTAAGACGCATCCCCCCACCATCTCATCGAGTTCCAGCGCGTCATTCCAAACATAGCACCCCCCGAGCCCTCCAACCCCCCGTAACACGAGTTGGCACGAAAGTAGCCGACTGCACTCGAGTACGCGATTCTTGCATCCCCCACCACCAGCTTATCGCGTCGTGCCGTGCCAGGATGCATCGTACCCCTTCACCCCGCCCCCGTACCCCGATTTTACACGAAAGCACCCGTCGAATTATTTGAAGAATGTCATCTATTGTTAGTACATTCTTACATTCTTTATTTTGTTTATACTCTCCATTTTAGAGGTTGGAGAGTCTCTACATAACCATTACATATATTCTTACAAACCTGAAAAAAGTAGCAAAAAGTAGCCCAGACTTTTACATAGATGAAACCAGTGGAATGTTTATTTAATTATTGTTTTAAAAAAAAAATTAGGCTAACTGTTGAATCAAAATAACAGGAAAGTTATTTGTTTGTTTTTGTTACATATTTTTTAGTATTAAATCCTGCTTATATTAAAATTAGGAATGCGCAGAAAAAGAGCGATTACAAAAGTTCTTACGTCGTAATTCGTTTTTTCAAAAGTCGCTCGGCATTATGAGGAATATATTCGCACTTACTAAATTTTGCTTGCTTCGTACTGTTTTGATCGGTTGTGCGGTTGATAAAAAATCAATTTTTCTATTCGCTTTACGTCTTTTTTTGTTTTCGTGGCACTGTACTTACGACCGGATTAATTTTTCTTTTACAATTCGTTTTCACAGAAGGTTTAATTTCTTGACAAATCGAAGTTGATTCATAGGCAGAAAATGAAGGTGGACTTTTGCTATTTTTTTCTTTATTCAATAGAGTTTTTGCTTTGTCCATTAGTATATCAGAACTCTTCTTTGTCAAGTCTTTTTGTTTCTTCAGTTCCTTTAGATTAGCTTCAAGATCCTTCACTTTCGTCGCATTGGTTTCGATGCGTTTCGTCGCATTGTGTATTAACAATCGTGCGTTCAAAGTTCGCTCACTCATACTTGTGTCAATCTTTTGTTAATATTATTTTGGATTTTGAAAACCCTCTCTCTACTTCCGCATTTTCGTGTTTAAAAGGCAAGGATATTTTGACTGCTTGAGTAATTAAAGGGTATTTTAAATCACCGGTACAGTTTCCTTTTCTAAAAACATTTTTGACCCAATAGTGATCAATTCGTTCCTCCTTTTCAAACTCTGGTAACTCTTCTAGTTGAAGCTTCCACTCTTCAGACAATTTTCTAGACGAAATACCTTGAGGTGGTAGTTGTTCTGCGATTTTACAAATATCTTGGGCACAGTATTTGTTTCGAATCCTCTTCGGCTGCAAACATCGGCAAGCATATAAAATACTTGAATAAGGATACGCTTTTAGCGGTGATTTTTTTTAGGATGTGATCCTCAACATTTATAGTTATCCCTAACCTTTGTTAATAAACGTAGAATTTCCTTTTCATTGACATTTGTTAAATGCTTCTTGACATCTTCGTCGAGAATGATTGCCTGCAAATAAACAAAATGTTCTTTCTCGAAAAGCTGCTCTGATTTCAAAAGATTACTCTTGAAAATCAGTAAGCTTTTTACGGTGCAAATGCGGCCTGCGAGTGTGAGTATATAAGTTTCAATTTTTTCAAATAGCACGTGGATTAAAGGCTCTTCTTTCTGAAACAGCTGAGAAAAGTTTTCAGAGTTCGGCGCTGCTTGCAACAAATGGAATTGTAAAGGCACATCACTTTGCCTTAAGAACTTGCAAATAGAAGTTTACCTTACACTTGTGATTACTGACTTGCCCACTCCTTGTTTATTTGGCAGAAATTTCAGGAAGTATTCTATCAAAGCTGGCCATTGCTCATCCAACATCAGAACACTTTTTTCAATGTCAACCCGCGAATACTAGAATGTTTTATGAAACGATGTTTTGGTACCTTCTTCAAGTATTGCATTCTTTCATAATCTTCATATCGAACAGGCTCATTATGAAACAAATAATAGACTGATATCGCAAATTCACTAGCATCTATGCCGAATTCAGAAAGTGATGGAACAAACGAATTGTTAACTACGTGAAAATTACATGTTCCTATATTTAGCCATCCTTTACTGCGAGATTTTAACATGTAATTATTCATCAGACTCCAGACTGCTTTGTTTACATTTCGACCGTCCGAACTTAACATTATTAATTTCTCCTTTGGAAAGTCTTATACCAAACCTTTCAGATATTTTGCGATTATTTCAGAAGTTGCAGAAACCAGAAAGTACGTGCGTAAGTGTCTATCCACTATTTCCTAATCATTTTCTGAAAAATAACGCAGTCGAGTTTTTGGATTCTTGTTGCTTTCTGAATTTCTGGTTTCATCAAACGAAAGTATAAATCCTGGCCTTTTTTCACATCTTCCACTAATCTCTCTTCATAATACGGCGCTAAACCATCCGTGACTAAGTAACGAAATTTCGTAGGACCGAGCGAAAACTTTTTTTAGCGATCTCAGAATCTGGGAACATAGCTTGATACGTATATCCTAAGCCGTCACAAGAGATCGCAGAATTATTACAATTAATATTATTAATTACCCAGATAATCTCAGCTTTTAAAGGCGCTTCGCAAACAGACCACAATAGGACTGGTTTTTCCAAAGACAGAGCAAAATGCATCATTTTCTTGTTCAGTGCTGTTACTACACCAGGCTCCAATTTCGTTACCTAGAGTATCTGTACGCCTCAACCAATTCACTTTAAATTTGTAGTCACCTATTATGGATCTGACATTAATTTAAAATCAAATTCTGTTATATTTTATAAGATAAATTAATGCAGATAGTAAATCATCACAAAATCACAGAAAGTTAGTTATAACAGGAAAATCGCAAAGCAACCCCTTAAAATGGTCGATTATTCAGTTTTCTATACTTAGCCAAACGCAATCACAGTTCTTCTATAGTCACAAATCATTTAAATAACAAGACGAATATTGCATCTACATTCATGGAGAAACCATCTCGAAATAATGTGCCATGTATACTCACATTATGCGAGTATTTTTGTCTATATATCGTAGTTAGAAAATGATAATTTACGCAAAACAATGTATAGGGAATTTTTCAAATCACAGATCATTCAAAGAAAAAAATGTTTACAATATTACACCTAAAGCAAAACGTGTCAGGCGCATAAAACACGAAATCATTCACGACGAACGAACGTTGCTTTATGTGACATCGCAATTTGGTTAAAATCTCTTCCTTTTTTGGATTATCCAATAAGCCGTCTTGAATTTATTATATGAGTTAAAAGAAATAAAATATTAGATTAATATAGCAATTGATTTGAATTTGCTAATAATTAATATACTGATACTGAATTAAATATTAAACAGTTCCGCTGGTGGAATATTTTGAAATTTACTTGCCCTCCTTATCATCATTGATAAGTTATTGTAGAAAAAATAGTTTTTTTTTGTATGAAAGGAAACGTAAAGAACGAAAACTGTACATACGGAATGGTAGTAATTTTGTAATAAAATGCTTTTAATCACTTTACCAATTAACCTCAAAATTTTTTTCTTTCATATTTTGAAGTTATTATTTTGTTTAGCAGATATAGTTTGTGTTAAGCAACATAACCTGCACTATTTATTAGCTATTTCCTTATTTAATTATTAATTTATATAATAAGGTTATCAATGGTAAGTGGAACTTGTATTTTACACAAACCAGTCCAAGAGTAAAAAAAAGATATTTAAACAGCTTCTCATATGTGATTAGTTATAACCTAGTGTCGGATGATTCGCAATAAAACAATACGGACAATACATACCTCTGTAAATTTCCCATCTTCAGATAGAATCACGGTCGTATACACAAGTCCGGGGGCTCTCGTGGTGAGGGAAGTTCCCTAACGTAAGCCAGAAAGTTTCGCACACTGACCACTGAGTGTAGTGGCGTATGTGTCGAGTAGTGCAGGATTTGAAAATGTAAACACGTTTTCTAACCTCAAAGCCTCAACTGGTCTCAACCTCAACGAACCGAATCGTGAAGTGGTCGATATGTAATATCTGTAATATTTAGCTAAAAGAAATGCGAAAATGCTGTTCGTTTGTGCCGTACCAAAGTGCAAAACAAATACTTCAAAATTTAAAAGCAAGAGATCAACTTTCAAAGTGCCGAGTGATCTTGTTGTCCGGAGAGAATGGGAATCGTGTGTCCCCGGCGTGAATTTTTTTCGTTAAAAGGCACGTATTAGCGAAGTTCATTTTCCGGGGAACGGTATTATCAGAGAGAGTGTAAATTGGGATAGCGAAGGGCGAATTATTCATCGTGCTACGTTACAATACCCTGTTCGCTTGCGAAATGGTGTCAAACCGACCAAATTCGATAATCCCGAGAAATCGGCAGGAAGTTTATAACAACCGCTTCAAAGTATAGAAAACATAATTCTTAATAACGAAGAAAAATTGGACCCATCTCGTGTGTTTATTATTTTCATTTATACTCAAAATGCATCCATATTATTTAAATGATTGAAAACATCTGGATTAAATTAACTTCTTGAAATTAAAGTTTCTAATTAAACCTCCACTTTCTCTACTCTACTATTACGCCACTACCGGAAGTATCAACTTTGTGAAATAATCGGAAGCTTCAATAAGGGAACTTTCCCCACCACGAGAGCCCCTGAACCTGTGTATACGACCATTGATAGAATAGTCTACTGATTCCGTAAACAAAAGTTGAATGAATTTTCAAATTTTCAAAAAACTTCACTTGCAATCACAAATGTTAGAAACGACCGTTACTTCCATCCATGGCGATGGCTCAGATTGAAAATGTTATTACAGTCGGATCACGATTCTATGAATTTTTCGGGGGGAGTGTTCAGGTTATCAAAGTCGCTCAAAGGAGAAGTGAAGTTGTGCAGTGGACATTTACGCAGCGATAAGCCATAGCGGGGTTTTTTAATCTCTGCGCACCACTTGCGCAAACGTCAAAAACAATTTGGATGTCTAGTGATGGTGGCACCAGATGAGGGGAAGTTCATGGTATCTAGGGTTTATAGAATCGACGTCCGACTGTATTGCAACCTGCTTTACCGATCGAAGTTAAACTGCTGAACAATTGTTATTATTTCATAATAATAAAAAAATTCGTGTTAGAAAAAGTCTTTTTAACTCTATTTTCCTTAAAAATAGCTTTCAGTAGTACTGGACCCAAAAAAGTAGCCAAATAGTAGCCTTCCCTTCTTCCTCCTACCGCGCTTTGGACCTCCACGTTTCAATGTCTCGATCTCGATATTCTTTCTTCTGCCAGAATGTAGTCTATTACGGTGTGTCCTATAACCGCGTACGTAAATTCACCTTCATCCTCCCCTCTGGTATTTTGTTTCGAGTTTCTTATGAAGCCCTCCTTTTCTGTATCACACTTCTCCCCCTTGTTCCCCAGTCCACGCATTCAGCCCCCCCCCCCTATCAGCACTGACCCCTTCTCCTTTTTCTCTGTCCATTTCCTTTATTGTTATTCATCCTCCCTATTTTCCTTTTCTCTTGTACACACATACAACATCCACAACCACTTTTCCTACTTTTCTTCTTCTCACTATTGTTCCGTTTTCTTCTTCCGTATACTCTCCCTTTTCTTCCTCTACCACCACTACTTTTCTTACCCCTGACACCATGGCATTCATTCCTCTCCCTTTCACGTGATCCTTTCTCGCTGCTTGCATCTTCCACACATATGCTTTCGGTAACAATCTTTCTATGCACTTCTATTATTTCTCATCCGCACAAGTTCTCTTCTCGCTCCTCTCGTCCTTGTCTTTAGCCCCTTTTTTATTTTGTAAACCCGACACATTTTCTTCCTTCTTATTTCTCTGTTCTTTGTCCTTCTCCTTTCCTTGCCTTGTTTGCCAAGCCCTCAATTCTTCTATTTCTTCGTCCCAGATCCACATTTCACCGTTTGTCCAAATTCTATCTCTCTTTATTATTACCCTGCTACATTTTCTTCTTTCCGCCCATGCCCTCCGCTCAGTCAGCCATTGTCTTCTTCTTTCCTGCCAGGACAGATATTCTTCTATTCTCTCTGTTCATTCTTTCAACAACTTCTTTTTGCCTATTATTTCAAATCTATCCTCCTCATACCCTAATGTCACCAGAAACATACCTTCACTTCCTTCATTTTTCCTACTCTCTTTACCCCTTCCACCCTCACTTGTGCTCCTATATCTCTCATCAGATTCTTAACCTCTTCCTCTTTCTCTCCCGTTTCACTGTTCACTTTTAGTCTCTTGATCATAACATTCTTTTCCCCCTTTGATCTTTGCCCTCCTTCTAATCGTCTTTCAATCTGTTTCAATCTACTACGTATCCTCTCATTCTCTACATGCAAGCTCACCCCACCGTCTGTTGCGTCGTGGCTACCTATTACCTCAGTCCTTCTTTGCTCAGCGCTTACTTCTAATTTATTCACACTCTCTTCTATTACGTTCATCTCCCTTTTCCTATCATCATCATACTCTCTCTCTCTGCTGATTTTCTATACTTTCCATTTTTTTCCAAAACTTTTTTTCGCCTTTCTACAATTCTTCCAACTCTTCCCATTTATTTCGTGTTCTTGTACCTCCTTATTGAGCGCCCCCCCTTGCCTTTTCATATCCTCCAGCATCCCACATGTCTCCTCTCTAAATCCTGTAAACATTGCTTGAATCTTCATCAGCAAGTTCCCCTCACTCTTCTCTCTTTCCAGCGTTTTTCTTTTTATCCTTTTCTTACTATTTCATCCCCCCCTCTCTCCCCTCCAAATCTTTTCCCCTCTCCCCTTTTCCTATTTTCTCTGCTGACCCCCCCCCCCCACGCACACTAATAATTCTCTCGCTGCTTTTCACAGTCATCCGTTTTCGCCAATCGTCAAGAAACCTGATCGATCCCACACTATGCGAGCGCGCGTGCAGTTCGGTTGAGTTTTTGTAAGTTCGTGTGTCTGCCTCTCCTATTACTTGACTCCCGACCTACCGTGTTTGCCGCGGTTCCCCCACTCCTAACCAGGGTCTCGTATCGCTCGTCACCACTACTTTCACAGCTTGCCTCGATGCCCGCCTTATCCCCACTCGCTTTGTCTTCCCGCATGTCCTCCCTCGACCCGTTATTCTCGCTTGCAACGCTCATCTACTGCCCTCTGTCTGCACTCCGTGTTACTGGCATCCTACTTTATCTACTGTGCAAGACTCGCGACACGCGACTTCCTCACCGCCTAAACTTTTACAACGAAAAATCCAACCTAACCTCAAAATCCCTTTCCCTTTTGACCCTACAGTCACCCTTTCATCCAGATTCCACACCCCCTAATCTCACTCAGCTTCTCACCCTTACCTTCTTTACTCACCACAATTTCACCACGCTCCCTTCGTTTTCCCTTTCTTAATAGCCAAAAATCTACAGCACCAAAAAACACCGTAACTCTACTATCGGTACCGGAAACGGAAGCCCTCATTTATTGTTAGTAATTTTTATGAAAATTTTAGTATCCGTTCTCTTAAATGTTTCCAGAAAACCCCTAAAATAATGCTTGAAAAATTCACAAAACTTATTACTTATTTCATAGATACATTAAAATGTCATCTAAAAGCCTTCTAAATATAAAAATGGGATCTCTCTTAGTTTTCGAGAAATAACTAAGAACCATGCCCAGCACCCTACACTCTGAAATCTCCAGTTCGTGCATACGAGTATAATATTTGTCAATTGTTTACGTGGGTTTTCACGTCCTGTGTATCGTCTCGGCGTATGTTTTTTTATTATTTCTCGAAAATGCCGGGAGATCCCATTTTTATATTTACAGGGCTTTTAGAGCATATTATGAGCTATTTACAATAAAAATTTGAAGAAGACCAGAAATGGATTTTTTTCAGGCATTCAGTTTAACAATTTCTTTTTAAAATATCCAAAGCGTTTCTGAAATATTAAAAAAAAAAAAACCCTTTTTCAAAACTATGTCTTAGGAATAAGTGAAAAAAAAAATACATCTGAATATCATTAAAGTCTCCAAAGTTATGAAAGTGAAAAAAAGGTTACAGATTTGGAGATGTTACAGAAAATCTTATATTATTTGAAAACGTAAGTTGTATATTATTATTATTATTATTATATCATTAAGCCGTTTCCCTTTCGGGGTAGGCGTGAATTGCTCGGTTGGATAGTA
>JAABKJ010012210.1:0-10570 GCA_011634705.1 Andricus grossulariae
TCATTTTTTTAGATGACAGTTACTCCCAGTGGGACCCTGCGGTGGTTGTTAACCTTTAGTTTATATATATATATATGCCTTGAAATTCCTACATTTTATTTAATAAACTAAATTTTGTTTTTCCATTCTGTCACGTACGTCTTTTTTCAATTTAACAGTTCTGTTACTTTTGAATGGAATTCTATATAAAATGCTGTCAAAAATGTCCAACATAAAGTGGAAGGATTCAGTATAGGTTAACTTTAAATATAAGTAAGTTTTAAAATTTTAAACTTTTGAATAGCTATGCTACCCAAAGTAAATGAATTCAGACCTATTTTTTCATTTATTTATTAATATTTTTTGTATAAAAACATACACAAATAGCTTATTAACTAACTTAAACCTAATGGACTATATCGCGAAGTCAGGTGTAGTAAAAATATCAATAAACGCAAATATCACAATTTTTTGTATGAAGGTTGATTTGTTTTTATCAGTCGATTAGTGGTCCCCAGAAATATTTGCTGGGCTTCGAATGGTCATGAGAGACGAAGAAATCACGTCCAAGTTTTACAAACTCTTTGAGATTGATTTTCCCATCGTCATTTTGGTCGATGTGACTAAAAGCGATCACAGCGTGCTGCAAAACGAAAAAAAAATCAGAAATCATTATGACTACAAAATTGGGCCATTAATTTCCATCTGAAATAAGATTTTAAGGTATCATAATACTTACATCATGTGTGAGTCCCAAGCACTCGAAAAATAGTTGGAACTCCTGTACAGTAATTTCTCCACTGTTATCTCTGTCAACCGCCTGAAAATAAATGATTAAATTAATATTTTGAAGAATATTAATTGCTGGATTTATTTATTGAATATTATTTCAAAACAGATTGAAAATATTGAGTCAGGGTGTTATCTTACTTTGAAAAGGTAGGGGAGGAAGTTGTGGCACTTTCGCTTCAGTGATGGGTCCTCGAGAACGTGAATCATTTTTTCAAGATACTGCTCAACACCAATCATGTTGTAAGGACTTATTTCACCCCACTGTTCTTCCCACATATCCTGAAAAAGGAAAAAGTTTAATTTAAATAATTTCTAAAATGATATGCTTAATGTGTTGTCCCTTATTGGTTCTTACATTAAGAACTTGTTGGAATTCTGTCTTTTCTTCTTGTGTCAAGTGTCCCAGACTCGCAAACCTCTCTCCCAGGAGCATAAAGTCTTCGTAACTAATAACGCCATCTTTGTTCACATCCAAATGACTGTGGAGTGTTCGCATTTTGCGTCGCCAGAATTGTGACTCGGCCTGAAAAAAGATTAAATATTTTTTTAACGAGAAAGCTTTGTCATTTTAAATCGAATTTTTGTTTCTAGCGACGTAAATTTTATATCAACTTAAAAAAATAATATCAAACTTTACAGCTCAAAATCTCTCAAAACAGGTGAACAGGGTGGTCCTTCACGAAAATAGGAGAAAACATTTTTTTTTAAATAAAACTAATGTATAGGTATCATATTGAATTCCATATGAGATTTCGAGTCGAAATGTACTGAATTTTCAACAACATAGTTCAATTTCCAACCAAAAGAGATGGATTTTCAACCCAAAGACCAATTTTTAACAAATTCCTGAAATTTTGAGTTAAAAAAGAAGAATGGTTTATAAAACAGTTGACTTTCAAACTCGAAATTTTTAACTAAATAGTTGAATTAAAAAAATTAACTTAACCAAAATGTTGAATTTACAACAACATAGTTGAATTTTCAAACAAATAGTTCAATTTTCAACCAAGAAAGATACATTTTTCACCAAAAAGATTACTTCTGTCATGAAAGATGACTTCTGTCATAAAAGATACATTTTCAATCCTGAAGAACAAAGCTTCTATCAGAACAAACTAATTTTCAAAAATATAATTGAAATTTTAAACTGAATAGTTGAATTTGCTAGCCAAAAAAATGAATTGTTTAGAAGACAGTGGAATTATCAACCTGAAAATGTGAATTTTCAACCAAAAACAGTTGCATTTTCAATAAAATATAGTTGAATTTTTAAGCCAGTAATTTGAATCTTTTAGAAGGTATTTGAATTATTAATCTGAAAAGGTGAATTTTCAACCAAAAATATAATTTTCTACCAAAAAATATGAATGTCCAACTAAATAGTTGAAATATAAAAAAATAAAAGAAAAAATTCCAACAAATAAAATACGAATTTTCTACCAAAAAGGAAGACTTTTTAACAAAACAGTTGAATGTTCGACAAAGTAATTAATTTTTCAATCAAATAGTTGAATTTTGAACCAAAAAGAAATAATTTCCAACCAAAAATAGTTACATTTTCTTATTAGATTCTATTAATTCAGTTCGCATTTCAATGAAAAAATGGGAAATTTCTTGATAACAGGGAAAAAAAGAGGAATTCTTTTTAAAAAAGGGAGAAAAGAGGATAATAGGAAAAAATTGTGCAGTCTGTGATATTGCAAAATTTAGTAGGCATTAATATAATCAGATAATTATTAATTCTTGGTATTTTCATAATTTATTTTTTGCATCATATAAATAGAACAAAATGTTTAGCTTCTGTTGCGAAAATTGTGTGATAATGCAAGCGGCCTTGGCACTAAAAGATAACATATTGGCGCTTTGCCGAATAAGCATTTTGTTTAAATAAAAATTTACCATCCGATTAACTCTGTTTATTCATAAAAATATTTGGCATTCACATATTTAAAAAAATATCCCCATGTTCCACCAAGAAAACATTCAGGTGAAGGACATTTAAAATATCGCGCGTGTAGACTTGCAAATGATAATCCAAGAATGATCCGACTTTTACCAATGCGTATCAATGCGATTTCTTTATACTCCTCATGATTAATTTAAAAGGTCATTGGAAATTTTCGTCAGCAGATTATTTTTTACTGCTTTTGGAGACTGACTTATTCAATTTATTGAAATATTAAATAAGGGGACAAAGCATTCTAATTATTGATTATTTTGTGAATATTTAGATTAAAATAACATATTTTACTTTTAATCATAATTGAATATTCCTATTTAAAACTTCAAAAATTAATTTTCAGTAAAAGTTATCCTAATATAAATTTTAACAAGTTATGTAATACTTTTATTACTTTCAGATAGATCTGAATTAGAAATTTCCATTTAATTTGTGTTGTAATATTTTTGGACTTATTGTTTTCAGTCAACATTTTTCTGTTTTCTGGCCATGCGTTTTATTTTTTTTAACCCCTAAGTGTAAAACCAGGTGGCTCGGACTCGGACCCCCCCCCCATGTCGACCAAAGTGGAAGGCCCCTTATAAATGGAAGTCTCTAGAGTTGACATTTTTGAAGTCTGTGCAAAATTTGAATTAAAAAATCGTTCAAAGATTTATGTATCAAGAGATAAACAATCCTGTTTTTAAGCTGCTAACTTGAATTTTGCATGACTAATTTATCTTGACTGCTTGACCTACCCTGTCTGATTCGTCGTCGCTATCGCTGTCTCTTTCTTCGTCCACAGATGCTGTGGCTCTTGAATGGTGGACATTTCGTTTGCTGCTCATATAACGTTTTGCCACATCAAACTGGAAAATATCAAATACATTTTTTTACATTACACAGGAGACAATTGTAATTCCTCCTATAATATTGCTCTAATCGATTCAAATCCATACATTCAAGAAAATTAAAATTATTTTTGTTATTAATAAAGGAAATATTCTTTTTTTATTTCAGTAAATTCTTTAATTAACCTAATACACACATTGCATTACCGTAATATTCCAGTTTTAAATTCAGGCTGTTAAAATTTCTAGCTTATTTTTGTATTTATCTTGAAATGTGAATATTTGCTGCATTTTCAAACTTATCAAGAGATGCGTATTTATGTTTATTTCAACGTTACACTTATCTAGGCTTTGTGCCAATAGTTTTTTATGTTACTGTGAAAGTATTATGCAGGTAAGTTCAATGGAATACATTCACCTGGTGGACTTGTTCCAGCTACATGACTGCGACTCAATATAAATTTTATTCGATGGAAGAGACGCAACAGCTGTGAGGAATCGACCCAAACAAAATTGCAAGGGTCCTTTATTGAAAATAAAGAACATTTTACCCTCACGAATGCGTCCCCCTTTCCCCGAACTTATTTTCTTTCATCAAACCTACCAGATCAGATTTAGAAGATTAGCACTCTCACGCGACATTTTAGGCTCTATTCAAAGCCCATCTTGTGTTAACAATTTAGACATAGAATATTTATAAATAATTTCGTAAACCAAAAGAAGGTACGTGTTAGATTTATGACGCGTATCTGCTTTCTATTTACAGACATGTATCACATGTATGCCTTGAAATACAGGTATTCTATCGTCGTACAATTGTAAACAGTCTGTGGCATTTTTATTTCGTGTAAACATTCCATAATATGCGCATTGCACCACAGGCCAATGAACGAAACGGTACTTTTTTCTGCTTATTACATTAAAGTGCAGTAGATAAGCAAAATATAATAAAGAAAGTACCTCAAGAGAAGAATATTCAATAGATTGGAGTTAAATAAAACTTTTAAACAACTGTTATTGTTAAATAATTCTCTGGAGGTTAATGTAATTAATAATTATATTTTGCAGGGTGACCCCTGGACCAGGAAATGATCGAGAATTTTTTTAGATCGGGAAAAACCGGGAAATGACAGTGAATTTATTTTTTGACCAAGAATTCAACTTTTTTCTGTGAAATTCAGTTATTGTTAACTTAGAAGAAGACTTAAACAATTAACAATTAAAAGCGTTTGAAATAGAAAATTTTTGATATAAAAACGTTTTTAGTTGACCAAATGTGAATATAAATTAACTGGTTTTACAAGATTATTCTGAATCTATTCAAAATTTAGAAAAATTACAAATTTTAACGTTAAAATTTGAAAAGTTAAAATAGTTTAATTTTGAATCCAAGAGATGAATTTTCAACGAAAAATGTAATAGTTGACATCTCAACCGAAAAAGATTTGACTTCTAAATAAAAATCAGTTCATTCTGAATCTGTTCAAAATTAAACAAATTACAAATTTTAACATTAAAATTTTAAAAGTTAAAATAGTTCAATTTTAAATCAAAAGAGATGAATTTCCAACGAAAAATGTAATAGTTGATATTTCAATCGAAAAAGATTTTAATTTTAAATAAAAATCAGTTGAATTCTACCAAAAAGGCGAAACTTCGACAAAATAGTTGAATCCTCAGCAAACAAATTGCATTTTTAATAAAAATATAACTAAATTTCTACCGAAGCAGATCAATTTTTAATCCAAAAGGACGAATTTTCAACCAATCACATGAATTCTCAAGCAAATAAGTTGAATTTTCAACTAAAAAAGATTCGACCAAAAAAAGAATAAATTTTCAGTTAAAAAAAAATGAACTTTAAACAAAAAAAGGAAATTTCAACAAAATTGTTAAATTTTCAACCAAACAGACCAATTTGCAACAAAAGTGATTAATTTTCAACCAAAGGAAATGAGTAACAATGTACTTGAACTTTCAAATAAGTATGTATGGTAGCTGAATTTTCAACCAAAGAAAATATTGTCAACGAGAAATGTAATAGTTGATATTACAACCAACAAAGATTTTAATTTTAAATCAAAATCAGTTGAATATACTACCAAAACGACGAACCTTCACAAAATAGTTGAATTCTGGACCTAAAGAAATTGACTTTCAACTACAATTGGAATAATTAAATTTTCAGTTAAAAATTTTATTTTCAACCACGATGAAACAAATTTTTCACACATTAGTACAAAATATACTAATTTTAATTAATATTTTTTGAAGGTTACAACATTTTTAAAACGAGATTTTATTGGAGTAGCATTTTTATGTGAATATAAAGGGGCAATAATCATATTTCTCGAGTCCTGAAACGAGATTTTATTGGAATAGCATTGTTGTGTGAACAAAAAGGCAATGGCTACAATCATATTTCTCGAGTCCTAAACCCACGCCTAACTAACACTCTAGAGAAAATGACCTGACCCGATGACCTTAAAAGTCTCCTGGGTCCCCTAACGGCCTAACCTAAAGCCTAAAAGTGGTGTCAATGAAACCCAACAAATGCTGCATAAAGATAAGCGTGCTACAGTCAGCCTAACAGCCGCACGTGTACATGCTATGCCTCTTTTTTCCTACACTCCCCCATATGGAATACAGACCGAATCTATACCCGCTGTTAGACACGTAGGCCTCCCGAGATCCAATGCAGTTTTGAATATTGTCTATAATCTGATGTAAGCACTCACATTAATCTAATCTAAGCTATAGGTCAATATTTTTAAAGAGCAATTCAGGATTTTATCTGAATCAAATTGATGTCAGTCAATTTGAAACACATAATAACCATTATGATATAATATTGAATCGTAAACAACAAGGTTTTTAATTAAATTACGAACTCTAAACTTGATTTGTATCGCACCGGAAAACCGGCCTAGCTGGTTCGGATAAACAGGTCGTTTTCACCTAAACCTGTATTTTCGTCTCTGTTCTTCTTCACATCTACCTTTTCCATCCTTCAATTCTATATATTTTGTATTTATCAATTGGAATTTTAGAATAACGTAAGTCTGAGTACAAATCTTTCTATTTATATAACAAGAGATCATTGTACGATGGTTATGTTCTTAATAGAAGTACCAGCAGTGTTTGCCTTGAATATCCCACCTGCTATAATATGACAAACAAAACTGAACACAAGAGCTTCTCTTCGGCTTCACAATTCTCGAGTGCCTTGGATATTTAGTATTTTTATGCGGGTAGCAACACTTGCAAGGACAAAAGTACATTTTTTATGCATTTGTCGAAGGTGAAGAAATAAATTAAAAAGGTCACGCCCATAAAACTTCATATGTAAATCGAAATGGTACAGGGGCCAAAAAAGGAATGCATAGTATCCTTACTGTAACATAATATTACGAACTGTATACAGTTACGTAATTTTCCCTAACACTGGACCTTTCTCAGCTTCGTTCAAAGCTAGCGTAACAGAAAATTCCGTAATCCTAGACTAGATCTAGGCCCTAGGGCTAATACCTGACCAAAGATATTATACTCTGACCTGACCCGGTTAATTCTCAATCACAGCTACATTTGACAATGCCCAGAAGGACGATTTTTCATTATAACTTTTCCAGTATTAAAACTCATTTACGATATTACTCAGAAATTTTGTACACAGAAATTATTAATTTATAATTGACCTTACAACTTGGGGCATGAAACCGCTGAACCGACAAGCTTCTTTCATGTTATATTTCAGTTTGGAAGCTCTATCCAGAGCAGAGATAATTATTTCTTACATTTTTAGCTCTATCGATTAGGATAAATAATAAATTAAAATTTTTTTAATTGTCACTTATAAAGCACATCTTGAAGAATACTCTTTTTTTTCTTCAAATTTCTAATAATAAGTATTGAAATTCGAGGGTCGTTTTTCCTGTTTTTCACATGCTGTTCTTGTTGCAGTGAAGACATAATATTTTTGACGACAATAAAACTGACATCATTTCACAGATATATGTTGAAAAACGTTTTTGTCTTTGACTCAAATTTCTGCGATTTTTTATCATAAGTACTAAATCTTCAAAGTCAGGCGTCAGCACTTTTTGTTGACTGTATTCATTGCGAACATATTTATGGAAATATCCAAAATCATATATTCAAAGATCAGAATAAAAAGTTGGATGAAATAATTTGTTATAGAAATATATTCAAATTCAAACGGATATTAAATTTGTTAACAAATTTAATTGTATATACTAGAAATAGAAAGATATCTAGCAAAAATCAATAAGCTTCTGCAAGCTTATCATTCTTAAAAAACAATTCAAAACACATGTTTTGGAATCAATTGAGCCTAAAGTCCGTAGAATTTTCTTTTCAGCAACAAATATCAATTGCAACAAAAAAAACGTCAGGCTGCACTAGATAGGTAATTGTACGCATTTTAACAAAGATTTTGATTTCAAGAGAACATTTCTCCCCCGAATATATGGGTTCGATCCACTGTGTACTTATTAAACTGATAAATTGAGTAAATTCAAGAATAAATCATTTAAAATTTTAAAAAGTTACCTGGATCTTTTGTTCTTGCCGTACATGACGCTGTTCTGTTTCTACGAGGGCGTTTCCAAATGCAGAAATGGATCTTTTTTCAAAAACACCTTTTGAGAGAACAGAACGTAGTCCCATCCTTAGAAGAGTAGACGCCATGTTTCTTCGATTTTTCAGTCACAAAAAAAATTATTGTCACAATTGTAATAAAATGCACCTTTCGTACGAACGATTCAAGCGTTGATTCAAAACTAAACATCAACAACGAAGCCGGGCCCTTTTGTATCCTGGCCGCTTCCCGACCGACGCTCTCTTTGCGCAAGCGCTTTAAGTTCGAATTCATATTTTTTGTACACGGCATCCGCAAACGAGCTTCTTTGCACGTGTGACTACTTGTAATATTATGATTGATAAGTCCCAGCATGGGCGTGGAATCTTGTATTTTTTACATTTTTTGCGATTCAATAGAGCAGACATGGAAGAGGATGGTGGCAAATGGTGCACGATGATCCACATCCCAGTATAATATCTCTTCTGAAAATATTTTAAATTAAAATCCTGTACAAAATGTACAATTTTTACGTAATTAATACACAGGGTGTCCCAGACTCAAATGACCGGACTTATATAGGGGAGCTTCCATAAAGGATGTCACAGTTTTTTGGCGAATTTTCGACACCCTCCCCCCATTGTCACATTTTGTCAATGGGGTTCAATGACCTCTGTCATAGACTGTCACAATTCGGCTACACCCCTCCCCCTCCCCTAAAACTGTGACATCCTTTATGGAAGCTCCCTAGCTGTATAAAAAAAATCGAAACTTCCTTTTCCAAAAATCAGCTAAAGTTTTATTTTTGGAGTTATAAAACATTTCTAGACCAATCAGGAGCGCGGTGTTAACAGACGTGCATACGTGAGCGGAACACGCAGTGGGGGAAAAATGACTTTTTTGGTTCAAAATAACGTACAGCCCACAAATATTGACAGATTTGGACAAAAAAATTTTTTTAAAAGCTGATAAGATTTCTAAGAGAGTGGTCGAGCCTGATTTTTCAATTATGAAATTTAAACATTTTTAATTTTATGAAATGAAGGGAAATTATAAGTTTTTCAGGGTAGCAATGAGTATAATTATGTAAAATAAAGTTGCCCAAATACATTCGTGCGGTTCGGGCGAGCGATATTAACTATTTAACTGAATGGAGTGATATTAACCAAACTTTGATTCCAAATCGGCAATACAGATAATTTGACAAACTCAATTTGCAAGGTGCAGGACGATGAACTCGGCGGGTTACCAACTGTCGGCAATGAAGTTACAAGTTACCCACTGCTTCCATCGCCCTACACCTTGCAGGATTGAGCCTGTCAAATCATAGTGTACTGCTGAATTGGAGTCAAAGTTTGGTTAATATCACTCCGTTCAATTAAATAAATATCGCTCGCTCAAACCGCACGAATGTATTTGGGCAACTTTATTTTTTATAGTTATACTCATTGCTACCCCAAAAAACTTGTAATTTCCCTTCATTTAATAAAATAAACTCGGCCGAATAGAGCCTAATGCGTTGCAGCATTGAATTGAGAGGTCTGATTCGATAATGGCAGCAAATCGAATACACCAAACCTAACCTGAATTCGTTGTCGCGTTAAATCTATTCAACTTTTTTTACTAGGCATACCACCACGCCATCATCCATTTTCTTGGAGGTAACTGAGAAGATTAGAAGATAATTTCTCATTCTTGATTCCGTTTCAGTTTTCTTCCCACGTCATAATGTCGTACATCTACAGCTAAGAAGAAATGGAGATGACTTTTGGTCACGACAAAGAAAAGTCCTTGCAACGAGATTCGCGTTGTAAAATGGTCTCATATTGTTCAAAACAACACCAAACTAAACACTGGTCAGCTCACAAGAAATTTTGCACTGCCGTATCCGATTTGCAACGAGGCTTCGAAGGATCCAGCTTCTTCACCAAACAGCGTTATTTGCCTAAAGAGCAGCACTTATTGGACTGGAAAATTCATCTCGTAAATATAATAGAAGAGCGTCTCGAACGGCAGCTAAGTGGATGCGAGAAGCAAATGATCACTTATCCCAAAGTCTGCTCTGTTTGCCAAGAAACAGATATTAACCTCCTGAAAACCTGCCCCAAATGTCCTCAAGGAAACTTGTGCAACAAACATGAAGATGACGAAGTCCATCCAAATATATGTGCTTTATACACATACTGCTGTACGGTTGACGCTTCCCTGCTGAAAATATGTGCATGGGGCCGTTGGGAAATTCGGACCCAACTCACCCAAGACTCCAGTGCCCCAAGACCCAAGTGCCCCCCTTACGAAAATGTATGACAGGAAAAAAATGGCAGGCCTGTCATTCTTTTCCTGTCATTTTTTCCCTGTAGTTTTTTCGCGACCACAGGAAAACGACAGCCGAAAATGACTGGCCCTAATTGG
>JAABKJ010012211.1:0-10570 GCA_011634705.1 Andricus grossulariae
TAAGATTTTTTTGTTGAGTTTACTTTCTTTAGTTATTATACTTGGTAATATCAACTTTCCAGCTGTTACATATTTTTGTTATTACACCAAAATCGACCAACAAGTCGAAAAAACTTTTTTCAGCCCCCACTCTTTTTTGAGAGGAAAATTCGAAAAAGCGGAAATGCCAGTGTCTTCTACAAACATTATACTATAGTAATATGCAAAAAAAATTTAGAAATTGAAAATTAAAAATTCGGAAAAATTAGTGAAACCGTCACCTGTAGAGTGGACACGGAAAAAAGGGGAAAAAAGTTTTTCTGCTCCCACTCTTTTTTGAGAGCAAAATTCGAAAGGCGGAAATGCCATTGTCTTTGATAAACATTATACTATTGTAATATGCAAAAAAAAGTATGAAAAATTGAAAATTAAAAATTCGGAAAAATCAACCAAGAAATGGTCAAATAATTATTCGAAACAACCTTTTAGGTGTCCTTTAAAACAACAGTACAACACAGGAAAAACAAATGCCTAAAGTTATTTTCGACTTAGCTTCAGATGTGACTTGAATTAAGAAAGAAAATAAATTTAAGTATATGAAACTATTTTACGAATAAAACACTATAATTTATCATAACTAGGAAAAAACATTTGCCGATTGACGTAAATTAAGTCATGCTTCCAACTTTAAATATGCAGTTCTGAAATTAAGTTCAAGGCAACTTAAAATAACATGTCAGGCTTTCGTTATCTACAATTCAAAATAATAATTACAGAATCGGTGCTTTAAGCTTAGTTTAGCTAAGTTTTTTTAGCCTAGCTTAGTTTTAAATGTAGCTTTAAGCTTTAAACTTTTGTTAGCTTTAAGCTATTATTAAACTATTTCGTTTGTCGAGACGCTGCGTGTCAAGTGGCGCTTTGTCTTAAATATCCAAGATTCTGGAATACTCGCCGATTTTTATGTGTATTTTAAATGATATTTAATAGAAATAAGTTTCGTGAACCATGTATTTATTGTCTATAGACGTCGAAGCTGCAATTTCGGCTCATATATCAAGAGTAAAGTAACATTTTTAATGAAGGGCTTATTGGTCTTCGTCAAGTTAAGTTGTTATCAAGAAGTGTGATTGTATAACAATGTTCACAAAAATAAAAAAGTGAGAACTCGAAGTTTTTGGTGGAGACAAAATGGTCTACTTGCGTATTTACAGAAAATCCAAAAGGTTTTCTAAAGATTATATTTATTTTCATCTTATTTTCAAAACTCACACTATATTTTCAGGCTAAATGTCGCCATAAATTCAGGCCTTTACTACCTAAATTCTAGTATTTTCATTTCTTACTTTAAGGCTGAAATGCTATTCCTAATTTCAGATTGCATATAGAGGAGAGACGGTACCTTCCGGACAGCGGTGCCCTTGGGACAAACCGATTTAAAAATATAAAATCAAGTATAAACTTTATGTTGATGCTTAGCATATTTTTTATGGCTTTATAGTCAACTTCGGCAAAAGTTTCAACATGAAAGAAATTTTAGTATGTCTGGAAATTATGAAAATAAATTTTATACGTCTAGAAGTAAACATTTTGCTTACTCTTGTTACAGCTTGAAATATCTCAAAATTTCTATTTAAATTATAAGTTTTTTTTGTGCATATTAGGGTGGCTCTTATTTACGTAAAAAGTTCTTCTTCTCTGAAATTGATGGCACAATAATTAACGAATGTTGAGAGTGATATATTTTTAAAGGACATTTGGTAATTATTTAAACAATTTTAATGTGTTTAAACAACTTTTTCCCCCCGTAAAGCGTGGAAAGTTATTATTTTCTGGAATTTATGATACAATCAACGGATATTAAGATGATATTTATTCCATTAAGAGCATTTAGTAATTTTTGAACAATTTTTATTTGTTGCAATAATCTCCATTTGTCCAAAGAATTGTTTACCCCGTGAATCGTGAAAAATTATTATTTTCTGCCATTCCCGTGCAGAAATTGCCCCGGTTGGCCCTACTACGACAAGGTTTCTGGTCCGATCCCGGCCGGGCTACTCCTGGTTGGGTTTCAATGTCGGGACTCGGGAGCCGTCCGGTTACCGGCCGGGCCAACCCTGGTTATATTTCATGGTCGGGAGCAAACATATCGGGAGCCAGCCGGTTACCGGCCGGGCCAATCCTGGTTAGACGTCATGGTCGGGAGCCGACCGGCCACTGGTCAGGATACTTTTTTCGTAGAAATTACACATTTTTTAGGAGCTGTAACATTATCAAAGGCGTACTCAAGGATTTATTAGATCAATAAAACAGAATGTAGCTTTTTCAAATTCTTGAACAAAAAAAAACAACATTTAATTCTTCCCAACGTTTTAACTTATTAATTAAAACTGTTATTGATTCTGCAATGTGTATCAGTAGAATTGTTACAATTTTTACAATTTTCTTTATTTTCAGAAAATTTTTACTCTGTACACTTTCAAATTTACCACCATATCTGACGCCTTCTGCGCCTGGTATCGGCGTAGACACTTGCAAGTTTCAGTTTTTCACCTCGAACGAGAATGCACGTTGCACTCATTTCGCGTCGTCTCCTTGAAGTTAAAAAATAAAACCCGGTGTTAAAATCAACCATATTTCAGTAATCAATTTTGAAACCCCCACTTAATGCGCAAATAATTATTATTTTTCATTAAAGTATAGTGTTGTGTATTCATTTTTTCCTTTCCTACTTCCTAGCCTCAAATCACCACGTGGTTTCCAAAATAAAACAATGGCTAGGAGATTCTAGCATCAGTGTTTGAAACTCTTCTCTAATTTCATCGCGAGAATTTGATAACTTGATTTTACATTTAAAGTTTACCGTATTCTTTACAATGAGACTCAAAAGACAATCCAAGTTACTAATTTCTCGCCTGATGCAAAATTTTTTAACCGGTCTGTAGCCGGGTTGCCCGACCGGATCCCGGCCGCTATGAAAGACGGAATCAGGCCAGTTTACCGTAAAGTTTTTTTCCGGATCCCGGCCAGTATCCCCGACCAACGCCCTCTTTAAACTGGGGCTATCCGGCCCGCTCCCGGTCGGATCCCTGTTACCATTCCTAGATGGGAAGGACCAATTAAAAATATCGGTGTTTCTTGGCTATAGCTTCTTTATATGTATTTTGAAAACTACTATCATCAAATGTTTCAAAATACATTGTAAGAACATTTTCATCCTGTTTTTCGTTCGTATCACTGAGTCCAAGAACTTGAAGAATTTTACATTCTTGATATATGTCTGAAAATCACATTTTTCTAAAATCCTAAAAAACAGATGCGACACTTTAATAACGGCACTTTGCGTTCGACCTGCGGCTGTACTTATGCCACTTATTCAACTTTCTTGTATTGACTTTTCGAGAAAAATGTTATTTTCGTAAATATCACAAATGTCCGATTTTTCATGTTCTTATTACCTGCTCTTTGGCACGCAATGGAAAAAGTTAAAAATGCAAGAAATACTTCATATGACTTTTATTTAATACTTACAGGGACTTCCGTTTACAATTTTTCATTTCATGAGATTCTTATGCTACTAAGTATTACAGTCTTAACAATGTACGATTTCAATGAATTATTAGGGACATTTTATTTATTAATCATCTTACTTTGACAGCGTAAACATGTTACATTATGGTGTTCCACATTTATTTAAATCGAATTTTCATGCGTATCGCCCGGTAATTTGTTCCGATTTACAAGAAGATACAGCAATTTTATTCCTTTTTTCGGTCAAAATAATTATAATCATAGGTGGCGCAAGCCCCATGGAGTGTCACGCGTATTACGTGTGAGAACAAAATTCGTTTTAATAAATATCATATAGAACCGTCAATCTTAGCTGCATCGAGTTTGAACTCTACATTTGTCTTCACAATTAGCCGTGGCATGCGATTACAATATTACTTTTTCAATATCACCACCATAATTCTCGTTTATGGGGTCCCCAAAAACCCCCATTAGTGAAACAATGTGTCTTGCCACTTTTCAGCGTTTTGTCGAACGCCAACTGTTTCAAATACCACCCATTTCAAATTTCCAGTTATAATCATTCGATGTTACAATGACTTGCTTTATCTAATTATTATTGTTTTCACCAATTTCCTATTGGAATTGAGATAGAGAGTCGCGGTTTTTTAGAAAAATTATTATTCTTGTCCAACGTTCAATGACAGTTAGTTACATAATCAGGGTGTCCAGTGAAGACGCGTGATAAAATTCCCGTACATTTCCCGTACATTTCCCGCAGACTTCTTCAAAATTCCCGTACATATATCAGATTTAAAAATTGCTTTATGGTATGCTCCTTTAAAAATGACACTTCTTATAAACATAAAATATACACCTAATAAAACTCTAAAATGGAAGTACAAAAATGAAACTTTTACAATACAAGCTTTATTCTCTGTTTTTCGTTAACATGTTACAGTGATTAAATAATATAATTCTTTGGATCGACTTAGGTACCAAGTGTACAACAATTGCATATAATTAGCCTACAGTTAGTAATAAACTTTTAGTTTATGACAAAGACAACTAAATCAACTTCTTATTATACGATTGCTTTAACTTAAAAATTAAAACAAAATTCTATCTCTTTAGATCTTTCTTCTTAGTTTCTATTTCTGATGCAAGGATTTCTCTTTCTTCATTAAGTTTACGTTTCTTAGCCTGTAAAACTTGAACTTCGCCTTGTATAGCTTTCTATTCTTCAGCTGCTTGTTTCTCAGCTTCCTTAAGCTTTCTGTCCTTTGCGAGGGCCTCTTTTTGGTACATACTGTGTTAAATTTTGACTTTTTTTTAAAATCGTTACGACCACCAAAAATTTTGTGAAATAATCCATCAAAAACATTTATACTGAAATTTCGTTTAAAGAAATAGGAAAAAAGTTACAAATGTTTGAAAGTAAGGTTTTGCTTAAAAACCCCCAAAATTGTACCCCCTCCACTTTGATGAATAATTATCAAAATTAATTAATTTTTGATGTGAGAAGTGCTATCTAATAGGACTACAATTGGGCCAATTTTTAGCCCGATCGGACAACTTTTATTTTCGAGGTGGGTACATTTCAGAAATTATAGACGTAGTTTAATGGTGCGCAATATTTGTAAATTAACAAATCGACCAAAACTTTTGTCTACATAATTAAATCATTAAGGTACATACAAAATTTCAGCTTCAAAATAAAAAATCCGGTACATTTCCCGCATAAATAAAATTCCCGCTTTTCCCACACGCTGGACACCCTGAATAATTCAATTTTCAATCAAATAAATGAATGAAAAAAAAATCCAACAAAATGGTTGATTTTTCAACCGAATGGTCGAATTTTCAAAAAAATAAACTTTAAACAAAAACATTTGTAACAAGAAACGAACTTCTTAGAAGACTGTTGAATTTTTAACCTAACAATTGAGTTTCCCACCATGTTTAATCATAGAAGATGATTTTTCTACCAACAACAATTATTTTTTAATCTAAAAAGACGAATTTTTAACAAAATAGTTGAATTTTCAACAAAATAATATAATTTTAACATAATAAATCAATTTTTTAACAAAATTATTAAATTTTTAACAAAATAGCTGAATTTGCAATCCAAAAAGATGAATTTTCAACCAAATGGTTGTATTTTCAATAATAATAAGAATAATAATAAACTTAAAACAAATACAGTTATTTTTTACGCCGAAAAGTTGAATTTTTCAGTCAAAAAGACGATTTGTTTAGGACACAGTTCAATTTTGAATGGAAACATTCACTTTCAACCAAAAAGGACGAATATGTGCAACAAAACAACAGTTGAATGTTCGACCAAGAAAGAGGACTAACAAAACAGTTGAAATATCAACAAAACGCTATAAATTCATAACACCTCAATCGGAAATACATTGCATTTTTAATAAAAAGTTGAATTCGCAGCCGAATGGTGCAATTTTTTTAACAAAAAAGCTTAAACCTTAACAAAAAAGAGTTGTAACAAAAAGACGAACTTTTCAACATAGAATGACGTAATTTCTACCAAAAGATTACTTTTTCATAATACAGTTGAGCTTGCAACATAATAAAATGCTAAAAAAACCGTAACATTTTCGACCAAAAAAAAACATGACTTTTGGCCAAAATAGTTGAATTTAAAATAAAAATGAGATGAATTCTGAACCAAAAATATAATTGTAGACTTTTCAACCAAAAGAGTGTACTGATAACTAAAAATAGTTCGATTTTATTATCAAGTTCTAATAATTCAGTTTGCATTTGAGCGAAAACCCCAAGGAAAAGGGGAAGTGTCTTGAAAATACGACTTCCGAATGAGTAGAGAATTTCAATCCTCCTTAATAAAATCACACTAACCAGTAGAGGCTTCTAGAATGGCAGTCACAAGAACTCTGATGAATTGTGGGTCACTGCTTTTGTCCCCAACGTTACTCTGCAACACAAAAATAACAAATCAGAAACTTGTATGACAATAAATAAAAGTGATTTTGTATTCATAAAATCGAAGTCAAAAATCGTACCGTTATCCAACTGCAAATTTCGTCGAAGCTGCTGCTGTCCTTCATCATCTGCTTCAGATGGGTGTGGATTTGGTCGAGTTTAAGTACAACTTTGTTCTCCAAGTCCTTGCAATCACTCGACAGGAACTGTAATTCCTGGAACCAAAAAGTACTCATTAAAACACAGTTCGCCTAATTATCAAAAACGTATTATAACGATCGGATTTATTTCCGCAATCAGTATCCTTTTGGCTAGAAATGCACATATAGGTATCAAATACCCTACTTATTAGCAAAAGTTGTCATCATTCAGTTTTCGAATCGTTTTGTTTGACAAACTGAAAGTGGTCATTAATACAATTGTCTTGAAAAATCAGTAAACTTACATAATTCTTGATGATTTCATCAACGTTTTCTCGTTCCGTATTAATAATATCGCTAAACTGCACTCCACTTTGGCGCCACTTTTCGGCAACAGACTTTTGTCCAATAATTCGAGACATATTAGAGAATAACTCCCCAATTAACTTTCCGGACAGTCCTTTATTCCTTGAAGTTGCTACAGTAGTCTTTAATTCCGAAACAGGATGAGTTCCATCAATTATGAGGTACACTGAAAAATTAAAAAGTACTCGTTTAAAATAAAATCCAGGATAGTTTTAATAAATTTTGTATTTTTAAGAATCATCAGGCCTGTTGAGCTTTGAAACCAGCATGGGATAATTTTTATGGTCAAGTTCTTGTCATCATGATCAGTTAAAAAAATAGGAATTAACACAACAAAAAACTATTACAATACTTACTCATAATGTCGGCGAGGTAAGTCCAAATCTTAGGAATATCAATCACCAGGTCATCAATAATATCGAGTATTTCGCTAAATCTGAAATAAAAGTTACATTATAGCAATTTCCTTAAAAAATACGATAGTAGTGATTTTTAAATTAGTATCCAATCAGTATCCTTTTGGCTAGAACGCACGTTGGGTATCTAATACCTTTCTTATTAGCAAAGACTTCATCATTATATAACCAGTTTTTAAAAAGACGTATAGAATAGTTTATTTTTTTAATTTTTTTATTTTTTTATTTTTTTTTTGTAAATAATGAAGACACTTACCCGTCCCTAAAGTCATTCAGGGTAATTGCCTTCTTCAGGAGAAGGAAGGAGAGAAGTCTTGATATCCTTTCTCGGGCCAAGCTAGACTTTTCGATGACTGCATTCACCATTTCACGAACCAACATCGGGAGCTGAGAACTCGAGAAGTTTTCTTTGACTTCCAACAAAACATCCTAAACAAAAATTAATTTTATTAATAAATATGATCAATCTAATCCACAAAAATGGTTTGACTTTTAATATTGGATTGTCCACTTGATGGTTTACTTTGTGCTTTAAGCGAAACTCAGTACGTTAGCACCAGAATTTTCAGCACAAAGATAGAGAACCAAAAAGGAGGTATTGCGTATTCTAGCACACCAATGACTCAAGCATCTCTTAAGAACATCAGAGATGGATCTAAGGAGTGTGCGATAATAACCTCCTTCGAAAAACATCGAATTCACTTACTTCGCTATTGCCCTCAGCAACATATTCTTCAACAATCATGTTGATCACATTCCTGAGTTCATCTTCAGACTTTTCGGGTTTATTACTAATAGAGGTAGGAGGTGGAGCAGGTTTGCTCGGAGGAGGCATAGAAATGCTTTGACTTCTCGCACTATCAAGCACGGAACTTTCCCTACTCGAAGAACCACTGCTTAAATGGTGACTGCCGTTTCGCGAACTCCTACCTTCTGCAATATAAAACAAACCTTTATTAATGAATCTAAAAATCTTAACGGAAAGAATTTAGTTTAGGGTTAAAGTTTTCAGTATCCTTTTGACTAAGCCACACAAACTTCCTTTAGGAATTTTCGGTTAGAAGATTATCATCATTGAAGATTTACTTCTTTTAGACATGCTTTCAAAGATTTTCCAGGGTGTCTACTCAAATCCTGGAAAAAAATTCCCGGACAATTCCAGGTTTTTTCCACGTATAATTCTTCAAAATACGGAGACATTGTAGTATTTCACTTTTTTTTTAACAATCGATTCGAAATATTTGTAGTTTCGCGAGTTTATTAAAAATAATGGGGTTTTTCAGTTTCTAGGGATTCAATTAATATTTTAAAATTAGAAAGCATCGATAAATTATATGACAAGATATTCTTAAATATATCAGACACCATCGAATAATTAAATAAAAAAATATTAAAAACATAATTAATCACTTCTTAAACGAGTCCCTAAAGTGCATGAATTTGAACAATAATTCAAACAAATTTTTTTTGTATCTTCTTATACTTAAAATACAGGACATATTTAGGTAAAATTAATGCGGGCACTATATTAATTCAATTTAACCTGCTTAAAATCCCTAAATTTTCAAGTAAAAATATAGTTGAATTTTCAGATTAAAAAATTAATTTTACACAACAAAAATGTCAACGAGAGTGATGAATATCTAACTGGAATACTTTAATTTTCAACCAACAAGATGAACTTTCAAACCAGAACTGCTCTGTGAACTAAAAAAGATAAATTTTTAACCAAAAATGGAATAGTTAATTTTCAGTTGAAACAAATAATTTTTAAATAAACTGATGAATTCTCAACTAAGATTATGAATCTTTAACTGGAACAGTTTCGTTTTTAACCAAAAAAATGCATTTTTAACAAACGAGTTAAAACTTCAACCAAGTACATTTACTTTCAGCCAAAAAGTTTAATTTTCAACCAAAATGATACATATTTAACTGGTTCATTTCAATTTCAACCAAAAAGATGTATTTTTAAACAAGAAGATTAATTTTCTAACAAAAAAAAGACGAATTCTCAACAAAGTACATGAGTATTCAATTAAAAAAGATAAATTTGTCAACCAAAAATAGAATAGTTAAATTTTAATTTTAACAAATTAACGTTCAACCAAGGAGATGAATTTTCAACTAAAAAAGATAATTGTTTAACCAAAGAGATCAATTTTTTATTAAAATGATGAAATATTTAACTTGAATAGTTACATTTTCAATTTGGAAAAAGAACTAATTTTCAGCCAATGAAAAAAATGAATGTTCAACAAAATACCGCATTTTTTAACCAAAAGATGAATTTTCAATCAAAATTATGAATCTTCAACGAAAAAAATAATTTTTAACAAAGGAGTTGACACTTTCAACCAAGTAATTAAATTTCCATTTAAAAAACTGAATTCTGAACGAAAAATGTAGTAGTTGATATTTAAACCAAAAAAGATTAAAAATTTTAATCAAAAACAGTTGAATGCAAACAAATAAGACGACTTTTAAACATAAGTTGAATTTTCAACAAAGGCAGATGTTTCTATCAAGAGGAAGAAAAAATTGCAAGCAAAATGTTAAATTTTCAACCAAAAAGATGAATTTTTAACTAAAAATAGCAGTGAAATTTTCAGTTAAAAAATTAATTTCAAACAAAGCAAAAAATTCGACAAAATAATGACATACAGTAATATAAAGCTACTTTTACATATGAAGAATCAATGTTATTCAATTTAATATTGTAAACACCCTGTTTTCTTATGGTGAAAGATCTTGACTTACCGAAAGAAGATTTGTAGTCCGACCTTCCGTATTCTCGGGGTCCGGTCGACCTCGAGCCTGAGAGTTGCAACGGAGGACGTTTGTCCTGCTCGAACGATGACATATTTTCTAAGCATGCAAATTTGTTAGGAGTCACAGTCTTTACGGAAGTTCCTCCAGTGGGAACATTCTTATGAAACACATAAGCATTTCTACTTCCTAGTTGAAGGTCGTCCATAGACGGCTATAAAAAAAGAGGCAAGTAAATTAACAAAAATTAAAAAATGAGAAGAAAATTACAAAACGCCATTAAATTATAAATCTCAAATACTCACAGGTTTATTTTTAAGTTTTGAAGTCTCAACAGAGTAGGCAGTTCTCGTCGTTTTGGATGGGTGAATCCAGCCACCATCTTCGGAATTTCCTCCTCCCATTCCACCTGAAAATAGAAAT
>JAABKJ010012212.1:0-10570 GCA_011634705.1 Andricus grossulariae
TCAGCCAACTCACGCACTTTCATTCTCCTATCGTCCAATATCATTCCATGGATTTTATCGACGATTTCTGGCGTGATTACCTCTTTTGGGCGACCTGAACGTTCGGGGTAACTTGTGCTGCTACGACCACAACGGAACTCAGTAAACCACATCTTAAACATTCAAATTGATGGTGCAGAGTTCCCATAGTATTTACCAAGCCTTTCCTTGGTTTCAGTGATGGTTTTTTACGCAAAAAATAATGCTTAATCACCACACGAAATTCACTTTTTTCCATTTTCGTTAAAACTCACGAGGTTCTCTCCTTTCAATGGCTATCAAACACAAAATAAATGACCCAGCTTGCTCGAACTTTAACAGTAGTCTATTCATAGATGGCTTTGACGGGATCAGTGGTGCATTTAAAGTTACTGCGCAAAAAAATTCAAAAAGTCACTGATTAAACAGTCCTCGTATTTTTGCACACATAAATTAATTGAAAAATCCTGGCTGGCTAAGTTTTTAAGAATCTAATTCTGAGCTTTTCTAAAAGAAACTTTAGCGTGCGTCAAGAAATATACCCTGTCGAGGATTACGAATAGTAAATTCTAAGTTTTGAACGCTCAGGATTAATCACTGCAGTGCGACATCAGGCCTAATTCTTACATTCTCATTCTGCGAAGTTTATTATTCAAGCAAATAGAACGTCAAAATTAGACATTTTACGAATATTATTATTTGTCTGCGAAAAAAAGACTTGAAAGAAGTCGCTATCTATCAGAATGACTACAGATACACTTTAGAAATATAAATATTCAGTTAAAGATTCAAGCCAATTGTTATAAACAATTGATATGAACAATTATTTGCGTACAGTGTTCAACTACAACAAAAAACTTTATCTTGATTATAAAGGCCTAAATATCTTGTAGGAGTAGTATTTACAATGGAAAATAATCATAAGTTAACAATTTCCATTATTATCAATATTCTAATAAACAAATTGTATTTTTTAAGTATTGTATTACTCATCAAACAGCTTTCAGATTTATTCACAATTATATTTAGTAGCCGCCGACTAATACAAATGTTAAATATTTATATTTCAAATAATAATAATATAAACAAATTAAAAAATTGAGCGTTTTCCATCAATAGAAATTTTTTGTCCTAATCATTGTGCAACTATTATATTCCATCAAGAAAGTGTGGAAAAAACTCGCAATTGTTATTTTTGTTAACAAAATTTTAGGTGAACAGTCAACTATAATAATTTTTTATCTGAGAAAGTGGTTTGTCTGTAATGATTATTTGAATGCATCTCGATAGTGGTACTTAAATGAGTAACTTTGTCAGTTATTTTCAATTAAAATTATTATTTGATAATAATATGAAATTTCAATTTTTATAAACAGAATATTTAAGAAAAACGGTTTTACTATGGAAATAAGAGGTTTTTAATTTTAAAAAATAAATTAGGCGGCTAGCACATTGAACTGCTTTAAATTATTGATGAATATAAATAAATTATATTGAATAATAATGTAATTGTAATGCAAGAACTGTATAAGGCAACAACTCATTGTTTTAAATCATTAAAAGTCAATAAAGTCCAAGTTCAGTATATTTACTCTTCAAGAGTTATTGGAAACATAATGATATTCAAAAAAGAAAGACATTCTTCTCATAGAATATTATATAGTATGGCAAAATACTTTTATAATATTTTGTTAATAAAAGTCACAATTTCATATTATTATTCAATAATAATAATAATAATTAGGAATTACTGGCTGAATCCATTTCAAATTAGGCGTCACGTATTTCTCCGATTTGCAAAAAAAAAATCTAAAAACTTATGCATATTTGAATGTTGTGCTTTGTTTTTCAAAAACCCCTGATTTTTTTTTTAAACCTCTATAATTTTTGACCTAATTGAGATATTTATTATTATCTTCTTTATTCTAATAGCGGTCATCGTATTCTCTCAAAATGTGCCAGAAACTTGAAAAAAGGTTTAAAATTAACAAAATAGCAGCGGTTTTTCCCAACAAATTAAGTCAATTTTTTTTCAACTCTACTTTGATAATGTAGATATCTTATAAGTTTGATGCTTGCTAAGTAACTTTTGTAGCCATGAGAACTCATTTTTCTTACAATAGTTTGCACGTCCTCAAAAATTGTTTAGCCCGTATGTTGCTGATAAGATGCCTTTATTCCATTAGTAGAAACTATTCAAAAATATTTGGGAGAATGAAAAGGTGGGATTTTCCAGAAAATATTTTTTGTTAATGTTTTCAAAATTTAAAGAAAAGAATAAAAAATATGTTCTTCAAAACCCCACCTTTTTTATTCTTCTAAATAATTTTTAAAAATTTCTGCTGATAGAATAATGCTATCGCATCAGCATCATGTGGGCTAGACCATTTTTGAGGTCGGGAGAATTTTTTTTCCTGGAAATGTAATTTTTGGATTTTTCTCGTAAACTATGAAAAATATCGCAAAAGAACAAGAGACATTTTTCATATAACTTGTTTAGACGTGCAAACTTTCATTCTAACATTTTTTTTTGTATTTGTCATTGTTTTCAAGAAAAAGTAGAAAGTTCAATTGTAAGAAAAAAGAATTTTCCTGGCTACAAAAGTTATTTAGCAAGCATAAAGCTTACAAGATATCTTCATTATCAAAGTAGATGTTGAGAAAAAATCGGCAAAAAATTTAAGTGTGGGCTTTTTGGAGAAAGTCGATTTTCAATTAATTCTTTCGAGAGTTATCGTGTTTACGGACGGGCGGACAGACAGACAGACTCTATCACCAAAACTTGATTTTCGGCTTTAGGTGGTCTCAAAACGTGTAGATCCGTTGAAAAACTGATGTGTGAAATTTCTGACAACTCTGATATTTTCTCAATCATAAATTATGAGAATTTAAAAAGGACATACATTTTGGCTAACTTCGTGCATAGTCCCCAAACCCCTCCTGGTCTATTCAGTTAGCCATTTCCAGAGAAATAAAATCCATATTTGGATTTTCAAAAAATTGGACTGGTAATTCAGAATTTCATCGAAAGTTGCCAAATTTTTTTGAGATTGAAAAGAAGTGTCTACGGAATAAAATTATATCAATTATTTTCATTTTTACCCGCCTCCCTTCCCTCCCTCAAATGCCCCAAATATGACCCAAAAAACAAAAAACTACATTTTACGTAGTCAAAGGCGGGGGGGGGGGTAATAATGAAATTTATTGATATGGTTTTATTCCGTAGGCACTCATATTCAATTCCTTAAAAAGGCAACTTTCCATCAAATCCTGAATTATCAGTGCAATTTTTCGAAAATCCAAAATTTCGCTTGTTAAATGTATGGGATTTTCAAGTGCTTGGTGGCTCGTGTTAATATTGATATTTTGGGAAAAAAATATAGATTTTCTTTCTTCGGAAATAGAAACTTGGGGGAGGGTGGTCTTGCCCTCTAGAGTTAAAATAAAATTTTGCAATGCATTTTAGACCACCCTAGTAGTGGCGTATGTAGGGATAACAAGGTATAATGGCGTCCATAATGAAGAAAAAATCGCCCCCACACCCCTATTTGTGTAACAAATTAATTTATGTTATTCTACGTGCTTTTTTGCTCCCCGCCTAAAATGGCGCCCATGGCACGAGCCCTGGCTGACATACCCTAGATACGCCATTGCACCTTAGTCAACATTTCTGACTTAATTATTATAATGAATTGATAAAATAGTTAACAATTGAGAACACAAATGAGTGTGTTAAGGGTCCGTTAGTTATAAATCAGATAAAATTCATGGTTAGTTTCCCTAAACATAGAGGAAATAAAAGAAAGTGTTTTCAAAATTCAAAACAAAATACAAATTCTTAGTCATTTCGAAATCTATGAGAAACGTTCGAAAACTGACAACATTTTCAGAGTTTTTCAATGGGGGATGATCCTCGCCGACCTCGACCTAAATCTGTAAACAAATGCTAAAAATTCGAGAAAAAAATCTAATATTTTGAATGTACTCGAAAAGGGGGTTCGTTTTCAAACAACACTTTACAAAAAATTTTTAGTACGCATATATTTTTAAAGGAATGTACTTTTATTGCAACTAAATTTCATCGTAAACATACACAAACGCCGCGCAGCAAACATATTTTTTCAAAAACTCAGGAACTGAAGAGTTTCAAAAATTTGAAATAAATCGAAAACGGCTCCTAAAGATAGATGGAAAATAATGAAATTTTGGGGTTATTAAAAAGCAGATTTACTCCTAGTTCTCTTTCTGAAGAAATCATGAATTGCCGAAAACTTCAAAATGTAAATTTTCAAAAAATTTTAATAAATAGAGAACGGCTAGAGATACGGCAAAAATGACAAAATTGTAGGATCCTTCAAAAAGAAGTTGTATTGTCAGTTCTATTTCTGAATAATTCATGAAATTTCCAAAAAAACATTCAATTGCAATTTTCAAACATTTTTAATATGTGAAGCGTCTAGATATACATGGAAAATAATTATAAGTTTTGCAATATCCCTGTTACAATATTGTGATTACTGCTTCACATTAAAAATATGTACTGTACAAATTTGCCAAAAAACTCAAACAGCATGATAAGTCTCAAAATATAACGTCAAATATTACAGATACTTAAAAAATTAATACTACTATCGTTAGTTCATCACGAGAAGTCGGTATCAGCAAAATTAAGAAGCTTTAAATCGACGGATAGCAAAAGATTTCGAATTTCGATGAGATTTCCTTACCAGCTTCAATCCAATGGAATTCCGTCTAATTTCATCTACTCGACAGTCCCCTTTTCCGTCTTAATTCCCATTATATCAACGCTCGAAAAGTATTAACTTTTAAGACGATTTTTTATGAATCTGCAGAGCTATATAAACTCTTAAATAATTACGTACTATAAATTTAGTTTGCACTTTAATGTAAAATATTTTAAAATAAATATCTCAACACCTATTGGAATTGAAATTTTAAAAAAGCATGTTAATTGATTTTCAGGACACATATTCCTAATTTTTCAATGATTGTATTTCGTCTTGATTTAAAGCTATCTCGTAGACATATAATTTTAGATTTAAAAAATTAGTGCATTTTTGGGAAAAATGATCAGTTTCAGTTTGTGCAGAAAATTTTCCAAATTAATTCAAATTCTGACTTAAAACGGAGAATTCTCGAAAAAAAATAAAATTTTGATTTGAAGCAGAGAGTTTTTGAAAAGAATAATAATTTTGAGTTGAGGAATTTTCAAAAATATTATCATTTGACTTGGAACGGAAGTCTTTTGAAAATAATTCTGATTCTGATTTGGAGCAGGAGATTCTTCAAAAGAATGAAAATCTGAGATAGAACATACAAATTTCGAAAAAAAGTATAAGTCACATACCAGGTATATAAAAAATTGACCGGTACAAAACCGGGAATTCAAAAGCAAATTTAGACATGCAACAACAAATTTTCTAGAAAATTTTTTATTTTGATTCACAATAAGAAACTTCCCAGAAGAACTACATCTTTTCGTTTGAAACTGAAAATTTTCAAAAAGAATTATGATTCTGATGTGGAACAGCAAATCTTTCAAAACAATTAAAAATCTGAGTCACGACAGGAAACCTTTGAAAAGAAGTATAATTTATCAAGGAATTTTTGAAAAGTATTAAAATTCTGATTTACGACATGGGAATATCAAAAAGATGTATAATTGCCACATCAGGAAAATGAAAAATGAAACAAGAGAAAGCCGGAAATTTTAAATACAATTTAGAACTTGTAACAAGAAACTATCCATTAAAATTATAATTTGGAGTTATACCTGGATTTCAAAAAGAAGTACAATGAAGTTTTATTCTACTGAACAGTTGATTTTCTAAAATAATTACAATTCTGAGTTAGAACATGGACATTTCAAAAAGAAGTATAATTCCCAGACAGGGAATTTTCCGAAGGAATACAAATTCTGAGTTATGACATGTGAATTTCAAAAAGAGGTATAATTTCCCGAGCTGGAAAATGAAAAATCGCTTGGGAGAAAACCGAGAATTAAAAATGTTCCTTCAGGTATAGACACTCCCTAATGGAAAGTGTAGGTGGAGAGTCTAGATTGTAGACGAAGACGACGAGGACTAAGTTCTTCTGAATGTAGGTAATATGTACTATGTGGGTATGAAAATTGGGGCGAGTGAAGGACCGCGAGGGCGAGGGTTCTTCTGGCAGGGTGTCTTGAATAACAATAAGAGCGAACACGAGATTTCCTTCACTTGACGTTGTGGAAGAGGGGGGGGGGGGATTCGGCACCATGCTCATACCAACGGTAGGAGGATCGTGGAGAATCGTGGAGAATCGCGTGTGGAAGCAGCGCGTGCGCCACCCTTCACCCTCTGACACCCACTGATCCACATCGTTTGGAGCGGATCGCTTCTCTCTTTTCCTCCTACACGGCACCATTCCTTTTTCCACCCTCTATCCATCTCACTATCTGAACTCACCCTCCCACTCGAATTCGAGCTGCAAGCTGCCTCGCTCAATTCTCCAACCAGTTACCGATTATACGCAGAGGTTCCCTTAGCTCTTCGAGTGGCTTCGGGCATCTTCGGCTCGCTTTTCTAACGCCGGTTCCGACAGCTCTGCCATGGAGGAATAATGAGATTGAACCGTGTGAACTTTTTAAAAAAATGACTGGAGTAACAAGACCATAAGGTCTTCTAGAATTGGGGCGCATGCTCAGATTTAAGTTCGCTCCTTCTATCGTGTTAAAGAGAGGAAACTCAGATCTACGCATGCGCAAAAGTTCTAGAAAGTCACGGGCCTGTTACTGCTCTCAAATACGGAGTTCGGTCTATTTCTCCGTTCTGCTTTAATATTAGGAACAGGTACAGAGTGGGGGATTAAGCGAACTTAGGCGGCCGAAGACTTCCGAAGTCATACGAGGGCAGCTTTCGCAAAGCGCGGTGTATTATCGGTCAGTATGACGCTACGCGCTCCTACACGGCATCATCCGTCGCACGATGTCACTCGACAGAATTCTCAAACGGGTCCTCATAAATACTCAGCAAGAATTCAACACTGGGTGTACTTGAGACATAAGGGCGTTTCATCGATTTTGGAAACTCACATCCGCACGAAGGGAACACACAACAGCACACCGCTTCATACAGTCCCACCCATCGTGATCATGTCAGGTTGCGCTCTATGAATGTCAGTACTATGACACTTGCGAGCCAAGTACAGTGGATACTCGGAGAAGTACTATAAATTTCGGAAACCCTTTTATTTTTACCAATTCCTTCTTTGGTCTAAGAGTACATTCTGTGATCAGTTCATGGTCGGTCTAGGAAACTCGGAGAGAGTTTACAGTTCGCTGCCACCGCTGCTTCTTCGTACGTCATAAAATAGAGTGAATTTGAAGAGGGGGAAAGTAAGTGTAGCGTAATGTCCAATTAATCAATTCCCGATCCGAAAAGTCGATCGAAATGGCATGTCCATTCTCACGTTTCGCCGGAAGCAGTGTTGAAGACGAAGGTAAAGACGTAACGGATGATCATCCCAGGACTGGGCGTGCGACACGAGATAAGCCCAAGCCTTTCAGACAATCCTCAGTGCAAATTACCTCATCGTTGCTAGGGGAAGAGGTTGATGACCAGGAAGATACCCAGACACTCAACCTCAAACATCTGCGAGCTGCTGTCCTCATGCTGACAAATCCTTCGGTATGAGAGTGCTAGTACTTTCCAGGTTCTTGTCCAAATTCAGCTCGTTTTTTAAATTTTACATATTTGCTGTATTCTTCAGGGCATCTATATAGGGCTTTATTAGTCCAAACTTGCAGAGGTCACGAGATGCGGGCCGCCTATTCGACTGGGGCTTGAGAAGTTGAAATTAAATCAAAATCGATGAGATACTCATTTCGTCTTTTGATCAAATAGGCCTTAGTTTCCGAGATATTGTGATTTGAGGATTTACGATTGAGCGAGCCTGGACCCTGAACTTGACGCTTATCGTTAGCACAGTCTGATACTAATTTTTTTACAAAATTGAAAGATATCGTTTCTCGATTCGTCATCTACATGATATATGATAATCTACATAATTGTCATGACTTTACTTTTGTCTCAAAATTAAATATTATAATTATTATGTCTTTACTTTTGTCTCAAAATTAATGTCGGACTGTGATAAGCGTCAAGTTCAGGGCCCCGGCTCGCTCAAGCGTGAATACTCAATCCTCGATATTTCGGAAACTAAAGCCCATTGGATCTAAAAAAAAATACCTATCTAATGAATTTTGATTCACTTTTTTCCTTTAATGCCCCAGTCGCATGATGAGAAACAAACTATAAAACTTAAATCTGATAGCACAATACATATAATATCCGTCTCATTTATTCTTGCTTTCAAATTAAAAACGTTCATAGATTGAAAAAAAAATTCTTTTCAACACAAATAGCATGCATGAGAGTAAATCTTTAAGCTTTTGTGGTGTCTTAATATTCCGATATATTCAACATTGCAAAATAACAGTTTGCTGAATGAAGAAAAGAAGTAAGGTTAATTTCAATTTTGTTTCGAAAAGACTGTGAAAGAGAAGTTAATAAACATTTTAAATCCAATTTAAAAAAGCTCAAAATTATAGAAAATGTAAATAATAAGTATATAGGCTAAATTGGTCCCACCCCATAGTGGTGTAAATCTACTATTCATTATTTAAAAAGGACTACAGCTTTAAATTAATAACCGTTTCCAATATATTCTTTTTTACATTCAAAATAATTCAAATCCTACCAAACATACATTACGATTTGATTAATTCTTTATTTTTTGTCTAATTTTTTTAAAAACAAATTAACAAAGAATATATTTTTCTCTGCTCTTATATATATATATATATATAGTTAAAAGTTTGTCATAAGGACAACCGCAGGATTTCGCCGGGAGCGAAAGGGGAGGTACAATTTTTTGGTTTTAAATAAATTTAATGCACAAAGAACAATTATACCTTTTTGTTGAGTTGAATTAAGATTTTCTCACGGCTAGACTGGTTTTTCTCCTCTAACTGATCCAAACTTATCTTTAAAAATATTTTTTACTTAAAGCTTTATGAAGTATAAAAAGTATATACTGTTAATTAAAATTTCTATAAACTAGTGTACCAATCGGATATGTTTGCATGAAAAAAATATTGCTTCATTCTTTGTCTTTAAATTACAATATTGCTAGTAATAACTAACATAATTGATCAAAAATAGATTTATATGATTGCTATAAGTACGCTTATAAACAGACACATGGATTTATCATTTCTCAAGACAAACCCCCTGTTTTTTCACTAAAATTATCCGTCTGAATATTGTATTTATATAAATGGATGTGCATCATGATAAATTAATTTTGGTAAGTATTAATAACAATTTCTATGAACGAGTATCTCTATCTGACATTTCCTTGTAGAAAATAATTATTTTTTCTTGAATTATTGTTGGTGTTAGTTCAATTATAATGTTCAACCAAAAATATTAATTATCAATAAATATATGTCAATTTTATAAACAACTTGTATAAACGTAAACTTAAAATTATCATTTCAAGACAAACATTTTTCATATGGGCATTTTTTCAAAATTAATCAAAGTATTAGGATAATTTTGGATGAGCATATAAAATAACGTTTGAAAGTATTTCATTTTGAATAAATAATTGATATAATTATTTATAGAAATCTTTCATATTATTCTTAAGCGTAATATCTTGCTTCAACATAATGATAATCATGAATATACTAAAATTTAATTACTGGCGATCTTTAGGCAAAAGAATAATTTTTCAGTACATTAAGAAAAATTGTAATTAACAAATTTAAAAATTGTTATCCATCGTAATGTATTATTCACTTATGATAATTATAAATACTGGTATTTGCTACATTTCGCACTGAATTTTTTATAGTTAGGCTAGAAATAACAATAATTGAAAAAAATATATTTTTTATGACGAAAAATCAGTCTCGAAAATTTGTGCTTAGAAATTATTATTAAGAATTACGAAAGTTGTTACTTCATGTCTCATACTTAATGTTAGGATCACTTCCAACTTATTTTCTGATATTTCTGTAAAAAATTGCCTTTTCTTATTTAGAAATCATAAATCTAATTTTCTTATTTTAAAAATTTGTATGACAATTATATGAATAATTTGTACACAAGTAATGAGATTCCAAAAATGAATCAATAAATAAAAAATTCTGCGCGAAGGCAGCTGATTGGGACATTTGTTCACATAAATTGTTATTCGCAATACATATTATCTATGCTCGATAAAGCTTAAAGTTTTTAAGTGACTTCAAACAAATTTCTGTGTCAATTCTTTTCTGAAAAATTAATCTACACTGTTAGAAACTTCCTCAAGTGTCAGTCAGTTTTCAATGACTTATGTCACTGAAATTTCATCAATTTGGCTTTCAAAATTAATTTGAGACCATATTCATTAATTTTCAGTGAGAAGAAACTTAATTTTGAAGCAAAAGTTATTGAAATTTCATAAAATTGACTCTGAAACCTGTTTCAATTGCTTGTACATA
>JAABKJ010012213.1:0-10570 GCA_011634705.1 Andricus grossulariae
TTTCCAACCTGAAAATGTTTCAATTGAAATCAATCAATTTTTAAGCAGGCTGTTGTATTTTTAACAAAAAAAAGATGAAATTTCTATAGAAACAGATACATTATCAAACCAAAAATATGAATGTTCAACAAAATAGTTGAATTTTCTATCAAAAAAGAATTTTTTAGTCAAAAAAAGAAAATTTCAATCAAACTATTTTATTATGAAGCCAAGGAGACGTCGTTTTAACAACACATTTGAATTTTCAACCAAGAAGTATCACTTTTCAAAAAAATTGTTGAGATTTGAATGTAATAATTTAATTTTGAACCAAATAATAAAATTTTCAAATAAGAAAGATGAATTCTTAACGAAAAATTCAATAGTACTTTTCAACTGAGAAGAATGAACTTTCAAGCAAAAATAGTTGGATTTTCTCATTTGATTCTAAAAACAAAAAAACACAATTTTTTTTTTTTTTGACAGAAATAAGAAAGAGAAAAGAAGAATGAATGTTAGAAATAATTTTAAAATAAATGTTAATGAAGGAAAAGCATCCTCCTCATTTAGAACTATTAGAGTCTGACTGAAATTGACCTCTTCTACTAACTCTAGAGAGTATATCTTTCACTCTTGAGTCTAATATTCGAACAGAAAAAAAAGACAAATAATAAATAGATAAAAAAATAATAAATATATAATCAATAGTCTGAACCGCAAATCAAAACACTCAAAGTGCAAGACCTTTCAATTTTCAACTTTTAAAATTAAAGTTTAAAAAGATGTTAATTCAAATGCTCAATAATTTTTGCGTATAAAATGAAAGATTTTAAAAATTGTCAATTAAAAATTTTATATTTCAACTTTTATATATTGCACAGTTAAAATGTTTAAAAAAATATAAATACACGCTAGAATTTTCAATGCTATGGCTTAATGAATAAAAAAATGTTTGAATTTAAAAAATTATATAATTTCATGCAATTTTAAGCCAGAAACATTAATTGATACATTAATATTTGTTTTGAAATCTTTTCAAATATTATCTGAAAAATTTGAAAAAAAAATCATTTAAAAGTTTTCAGGCATTAAGTAATAATTTTATTATCTTGGGACTTGAATTTTCGCTACAATTTTTTTTTCAAATCCCGCGAAAGTAAAAAAATTACTAGATTATTTAGAATCATTCCGATTCTTTTTTGAAAATTTTGGAAATCTTATTCAATAATATTTTGAAATTAGTTTTAAAAAAATACTGTTTGTTTTTCTACGGATTCTGATATACATTTTTTATTTATTTAAAAAATTTTGAAAAGTTTAAAAAGCTTATAAATTTTGTGTTCTACATCTTTAAAAATCTACATTGTGTTTTAAATGTTTTGGAATCTTTTCACGTTTTAAATTATTTTTTAATCTTTTTGAAGCTTCTTAATATATTTCAAGCGTACTCGATTATTTTCCAAATCAATAATTGTTCAATTGTCATTTATTTATAGATTTAAAAAAATATATTTTTCAATACTCTCTTGAAATTAATTTTTCAAAATGAAAAACCACTTTAAATTTTCCCAGCAAATCTTAGATTTTTTTTATATTCTTGAAACTTTAAAAGACCCTTAAAAAGTTTCATAATTTTATTTCAAAATATTCAAAAATCTAAATTTTTATTTTTTTATTTGTCGCAGTCTATCCCGGTTCAAAATTAAGTTTCGATCTTCCCAAGCTTGTAAATATTTCTTAAGATAAGTCGAATTTTCTCCCAAAAAGTTCAATTTTTAACAAAAGTTTATGTTTAATAAAAAAAGACGAATTTTAAACCAGAAAAGGCGAATTTTGTACCAAAAAAGCATAATTTTCTGCCCAAAAAGACAAATTTCCAAAAAAAAAGTTGAATTTTCAACAAAAGTTCATTTATAATCAAGAAAAATGCATTTTCAGTCAAGATATATAACTTCTGCACCAAAAAAGTATAATTTTCGTCCCGAAAAGACGAATTTCTAACGAAGAAGTTGAATTTTAACAAAATAGTTGAATTTTAAAGCAAATAGATAAATTTTCAACCTTACGGGAAAATGAAGGAAAATAAGTTTCTACTGTTTGTGCTTACTCATGACAGATGAATTTTTAATTGATAAAGATAACTTTCCTAAGAAAAAAAAAATCATTTTTGGTCAAAATGAAAAACGTTCAACACAAAAGTTGAATTTTCAATAAAATCGTTGTATTTTTAACCTATCGAAATGAATTTTCAATCAAGAAAAATAATTTCCTATCAAAAAACGAAATTTCTAACAAAATACAAGAATTTTTAATCAAAAATATGCATTTTTTAAATAAAAAACTTGCCATTTTTCTTAAAAGCGAGGAATTTTCAAACGAAATGTATCAATTTTCTGTGAAACAGTTAGATTTTCAACAAAAAAGTTACTTTTCAACAAAAAAGTTAATCTACAATAAAGTAGTTAAATTTTCTCAAAAATTGTTGAATGATCAATCCAAAAACACGTAATTTAACTAAAACTATTAATCTTCAACAAAATAGTTTAATTTGCTTAAAAATTGTTTAATTTTTTAAACAAAAACACGTAGTTTTTACTGAAACTATGAATCTTCAACCAAGAAGGAATTTTGTAAAAAGTAGTTCAACTTTCAATCAAGTAGTTGATTTTTTATTTAAAAAAAAATATCAAAAAAACATTGTTATTGAAAAAAAATGAATTCTCAACAAAATATGATGTTGATGTTTCAACCAAAAAATATTTTAATTTGAAATAAGAATCCAGAAAGTTGCAATTTTATACAAAAAAATTAAGTTTTAACCAAATAGTTGATTCTTTAAACAAAACAGATTAATTTTTATACAAAGAATGGCATTTTAAGCACAGATATTAAATTGCTACCGAAATAGTTGAATTTTTAACCCAAGAAGACGACTTTTCAACGAAACCGTTAAATTTTCGACCAAAAAGATGACTTTTTAGCAAAGAAAATGAATTTTGACAAAAGAAATACATTCAAAAAAAGACAAGTTTGTAACTGAAGAGTTAAATTTTCAATACCAAAAAATGAATTCATTACCAAACAGTTGTATCTTCAACACAGAAATATGAATTTTCAACAAAAATTCAATTTTCTACAAAAATATTAAGTTTTTGACCCGAAAAGTTAAATTTTTAACTAAAGTTTATTTTTAACCAAGGAAGATGAATTGTCAACCAAGAAAGATGACGTTTCAATATAAGAAAAAATAATAATTTCTTGTCAAAAGGGCAATTGTTCAACAAAGTAGTGGAATTTCAAAGAAAATAGTTGAATTTTAAACCAGACAGATAAATTTTCGACCTATGAAGATGAATTTCCAATAAAAAAGAATGATTTTTTAAAAAACGAAAGACATTTCAACATAATTCAATCATATTGAAATCAAAAAGACGATTTTTTCACCAAATAGTTGAATTTTTACCCAAAAATTAATTGTAGGAAAGGTAAATCTTGGTCAGACGATTTTAATTTGAAATTAAAAACACATAAATTCTCAATTGAACAATTGTATTTTTGTTCTTTTTTTTACAAAAGATATATTGAAATTTAATTTTTGATAAAATAGTTAAATTTTCAACCAAAGCGATGAATTTTAACTGAAATTATAAATCTGCGACGTCAAAAATAAATTTAAAAAAGGACGAATTTGTAAGAAAATATTTGAATCCTTGATTAAAATCGTTGATTCTTCAACCAACAAGGAGCATTTTCATACAAAAAGAATGAATTTTCAAGCAAGAAGATTGACTTTCTACCACACAGACAAATTACTAAGAAAATAGTTGAATTCCTAAGCAAAAGAGATTATTTTTCAACCAAACAGGTGCATTCTGAACCAAAGAAGTTGAAATTTTGACCGAAATAATTGTATTTTTAACCCAAAAAGGCAAATTTTCGATGAAACTGTTGAATTTTAAAGGAAAAAAGATGACTCTTGAACAAAATAAATGAATTTTCAATAAAGAATAAATTGTTTAACTAAATAGTAGACTTTTCAACCAAAAAGAATGATTACATGATGACCAAATCTAACTTTCTCTACTTACGCTTGGAAACCACTTTCAATAAAGTTTTATTACAACCCTGAAGTTTCCTATATCCATTGATTTCAAAGTTTTGTAATTAATTATAAACAAACTTAGCATAATAATTGCAAAAGTTTGAAATCAATATAATATAGAAAACTTCAGAGTCGTGTTCTATTGCATTTGATTAAAGATTATTTTCTTTCTCATTGCATAATTTAAAAAATATATAAATAAATATATAGAAGGTTATCTAAAAAAATAATTATTATTTCAGGAAAAATATCCCATTGATTAAAAACTATACGCGTCTGATCGTAATTGACCTTTTCTACTAACTCTAGAGAATCCATCTTTTACTCTTGATTTTAATAGTCAAAATAATCTTTTCACTATTGCTACACTCTAACCAGAAATATTTTTTGTTCTATATATGTGTAGATAAACCAGATACAGAAAAATATTTTATACATTGTACAAGTTGACTGAATAAATAATTTTTATTGCAGCAAAAACATCCTACTCATGCAAAACTATTCGTGGCTGACCTAAATTCACCTTTTCTACTAACTCTGGAAAATTCATCTTTCACTCTTGAATCTAATATTCAAGATAATCTTTGGATGATTTTTGCATACTATTCAAAAACTTTTTCTATTTTCTACCTGCAAATAAACCAGACAGAGAAAGATGAATAAAAAGTTGTCTAGACAAATAATTATTATTGCAGGAAGAACATCATACTCATGAAGAACTATCCGCGTCTGATCATAATGCACCTATTCTACTAACTCTACAGAGTTCATTTTTCAACCTTGATGTTAATAGTCAAAATAGTCTTCTTACGATTGTTGCAATCCATCCAAAAAAATTTTCCATTTTTTATTAGTAGATGATTCAAACACATAAAAATGTATTGAAAGTTGACTAGACAAATAATTTTTATTACAGGAAAAACATCCTACTAATGAAAGACTATTCCCGTCTGACCACAATTCACCTTTTCTACTAACTCTGGAGAATGCATTTTCCACTCTTGGTTTCAACAGTTAAAATAATCTTTTTACGATTATTGCCCACTATCCAAAAACATTTTTAGATGCTCATTTGTAGATAAACCAGACTTCGAAAAATGTATAGAAAGTTGACTAGACAAATAATTGTTATTGCAGGAAAAACATTGTAATTATGAAAGACTATTCCCGTCTGACCGAAATTAACCTTATCTACTAACTCTGGAAAATTCATATTTCACTCTTAATTTTAACAGTCAAAATAATCTTTTTACGATTTTTGCTTAATATCCAGAAACATTTTCTGACTTTCATTAGTAGATGAACCAGCCATTGAAAAATGTACAGAAATTGAACTAAACAAATAATTGTTTTTGCAGGGGAAGCTTCCAACTGATGAAGAATTATTCGTGTCTAGCATAAATGGACTTTTTCTACTAACTCTTGAGTGTAAATCCTTAAGGGGATTTATCAGCATTATAAAACGGGATTCCAGTTTCCGGCCGCACGGTTGAATATTTTTGTCTGATATTTTGCATACCTCATCTAAATATTGGTCTTTTTTGCCGGCTAGATTCGTTTATTTAAAAAAATTTGCTTTGAAAATTGTGGAATTCACCGAAGTAATAAATTTTTTATTAAGTGTGGTTCAGTTTTTACTAAAAAAAGATTAATTTTAACAAAAGTTCCAACATCCTACGTGTGAATGAGACTTTCATTCCGCACAATTTCAAGTTTTGGCACTTTCGCCTGGAAAGATATTTTTTAATCTGAAACTGCTTCAAGTTTATTTGAGACAATTTTTCAATAACTATTTTTATAAGATCTGAACAATAGAGAATTGTTGTAAAAAATTTTCCATAGCGATATATTTAAATGAGCAATTTTATGAAATTTGTACTCCTCTGAATCATTCAAGATAATTCAGATATTCTCGGAAATGATACGTATGTCGTTCTATTTGTTCATTTTATGAGCAATGAAAATGAAGACAAAATTACAATATTGTTAAATAACTACGAATCGTAATATTTGAAATTGAATAATAACTGCTTATTGTGAATTTTACATAGAAACAGTTACTGTAAATCTCTTTCACAAATATTCAAAGCAGTTTCAGTGTAACAAAAATTGATAATGAAGGAAGAAACAAATCACTCATTTTTGAAAAAAATTTTCAAGAACATTCACAAAAACATTTTCTTTTTTCTATTTGTAGATAAACCAGAAATCAAAAAATATATAAAAGATTAACTAGAAAAGTAATTATTACTGCAGAAGGAGCATCCTACTGATAAAGATCTATTCGAGTCTGACGAAAATTGCCCTTTTCTACTTACTCGGGAGAGTATATATTTCACTCTTGAGTCTAACAATCAAGATAATCTTTTTACGATTTATGCCCACTACCCAAAAATATTTTCTGTTTTCTACCTGCAAATATAAACCGGATAATGAAAAAAGGATAGAATGTTGACTAAAAAAATCATTATTGCCGCAAAAACGTTCTACTAATGAAGAAGTATTCGCGCCTGATCAAAACCGACCTTTTCTACTAACTATGGAGAGTCCATCCTTCACTTTCGATTTTAATAGTCATTATAATCTTTTCACAATTGTTGCATACTATTTAAAAACATTTTCTGTTTTTTATTTGTGGATGAAGCAGTAAGAGAAAACATTAGATAAAGTTGTACAGAGAAATAATTTTTGTTGAAGGAAAAACAGCCTACTGCTAAAGAACTATTCGCGTCTGACTGTAATTTACCTTTTCTACTAACTCTGTAGAATCCATCTTTCATTGTTGATTTTAATAGTCAAAATAATCTTTCCACGAGTGTTGCACACTATCCAAAAACATTTACTGTTTTCTACTTTTCTATGAACTAGACAGAAAAAAATGTGTAAACATGTGTACAGACAAATAGTTTTCATTGCAGGGAAAACATCCTACTTATGAAAGACTATTCGCGTCTGACCAAAAGTCACCTTTTCTACTAACTCTGCAAAATACATTTTTCACTCTTGATTCGAATCGTCGAAATAATCTTTTTACGATTGTTGCATATCATGCAAAAAAATTAAATGTTTCAGCTGCTGAATGAATATTTATTTAAAGCAAAATGTCGGTTTACTTATCACATGCCATGAATGCAGGAGTTGTACAAAATATGAGAAAATTCTTGGCTGAAAAATGGTGATATCGCCTTTAGTAAAATATGAGCTAGTTAAGCTTGTATATTTCAACTGTAAATGGCAGCTGTCTCGCTAAAGGAAATTAAAATGCACCAGCGAATTCACATTTATATAAAAATAAAATCATCTACGCATTTCTTTTATAACATATTTTTCGTTGCTGCAAATTAGTAATTGCATCATGAGAAAAGTCACTTTTATTGGGGGAAAACGAATTATTGAATAGAATAATGGGCTGAAAATGATAATAGTTGAATTTTCAAATAAATATTAAAATTTCTAACCATATGGTTCAATTTTCCCCTGAAGTAGTTAAATTCAAACTAAAATATCAATTTTCAACAGAAAGGTAATTTTGAAACAAACTGTTGAATTTTTTAGCCAAGAAGACGAATTTTCTACAATACAGTTGAAGTTTCTACTCGAAAATATCAATTTTCAAAACATTTAATCTGCGAACGAAATTTGAATTTTTAATTCAAACCATGAATGTTTAAGAACAAAAAAAAAAATTTCCACAAAGTTGTTCCAGTTTAAAGTAAGTATAGTAGTTGATTTTTCATTCAACAAAAGTGACTTCTGAATAAAACATATAAAAGTTAATATTTCAACCAAAAAAACTTTTTTAATTTGTAATCAAAAGGATTTAAGTTCACACAAAGAAGATGAATTTCCAACAAAGGGTATGCATTTTGAACTAGAAAATATCAATTTTCTATTTAGAGTATTAATTTGTAACCAAAAATTAAATATTCATATTTTAAGTCAAGAAAACTAATTCTCAAAAGAGAAAATGATGAATTTTCAAGAGAATTGATAAATCTTGAACTAAAAAGTCGATTTTTTAAAACAAAAGATTAATTTTTCACCAACGAAGGACATGAATTTCCAACTAATCACTTGAATGTCCAACTGAAAAAGATGAATTTTCCACTAAATAGTTGAATTTTCAAACTGAAAAAGATACATTTTTGATTCAAAATAGAATATTTAAATTTATATTGCCATTGAAAAAATAGTGGCATTTTCACAAAAATAATTGAATTGTCAAACAAATAGTCGACTTTCAACAAATAGTCGACTAGCAAAAAAAAAAAAAATCTTTAAACCAAGAACAGTTGGATTTTCTTATTGGATCAGTTCACATTCAGGCGAAAAAACGAGAATTTTTTTTTTTTGAAAACAGGAAAAATATTAAAATCCCTAGTGAAAAAAATTGTACAAGAAAGCACAACAATTCAGAAACTAAATTTTTGTATAAACCTGCGTGTTTTTTTCAAGAAAAATGTTGTAAAGTAACAAAAAAATTCTGGTAAATATAAATAGATAATTTTTGCTTGTAGTTTCTTGTAGAAAAGGAAAAAAATTAACAATGAAGTAATTAAATTTGAAATTTTTAAATTTAAGATGACATTTTTTTCAATATTCGGCAATATATTAATTTCCATTCAAAATGAGCAATTATAAATTAAATATTAAAAACTAAACAATTTGAAACTAATTTATTTGAAATAAGAAAGCATTGACTCGTTAATATTCCACAGTGTTGAATTTAAATTTTAAATTTTCTATTCAATAAATTTTTATTATGTAAGTGAAAACTTATTATGTAAGTAAAACTTTGAAAAGATCCAAACTTAATTTGTAACTGGAAAAGATTTCGAAAAGTAAAAAAAATAAATTTCGATTTTCAAATATTTCGAAATAAAATTTAGAAGCTTCTTAAGTATCTTCAAAGGTTTAATGAAAATAAAAAAATCTTAAGATTGCTAGGAAAACCGAAAATTATTTTTCTTCTGAAAAATAAATTTTACGAGAATATGTAAAATGATTAGAAACAAATTTTCCCATTAAAAAATGACAATCGACCAATTATTAATTCGAAAAATAATCGAGTAAGTTTAGAATATATTTATAAGTTCTGAAAAGATTCTAAAATAATTTGAAACTTGAAAGGATTTCCAACCATTTAAAAGACAATGTAGATTTTTGAAGATTTCGAATGAAAAAATTGTAAGCTTTTTGAGCATTTCGAAAGGTTCAAATAAATAAAAAATTTGTATCGAAATTCCTAGAAAAACTAACTAGATTTTTTTACAAAGCATATAATTTTTTCACTAAATAATTGAATTTTAAATATTAAAATATAAATTCTCAACAAAAAAATGTAATAGCTGACATTTCAATCAAAAAAGATGAAATTTCATTTGAAAAGAAGAATTTTTAGCAAAAAAAATTAATTTTCAACAAAACAGTTAAATTTTCAATTAAAAAAGATCAATTTTCAACGAAATAAGAAAAAGATTTCAAACCATTTAAAAGACCGTGTAGATTTTTTAAGATTTCGGAAATCAAATTTATGAGCTTTTTAAGCAGTTTGAGAGGTTTCAAATAATTGAAAAATTTGTATCAAAATTCCTATAAAAACTAGTAAGAATTTTTTTTAAATTGATTAAAAAAAAAATATTGAATAGGATTTAAGAAATTTGTAAACAAGAATCTGTATGATTTTAAGGTAGTTTTTTCACTTTTGCAGGATTTTCGAACAATTGTAGGAAATATTTGAGTTCCAAGATAATAAAATTATCATTAGATTTCTGGAAAATTTTTTTATGATTTTTTAAAACAAATTTTCAAAAGAATATTTAAAAAGATTTCAAAACTGATTTTAATGTATAAATTAATTTTTTTACTAATTGTTCACAAAATACATATAGTTGAATCTTAACTCAAGAGTATCAATCGTTTACTAAAAACACCAATTTTCTGCAAAATACATGAATTTTCAACAAAAAGTGGAATAGTTACACATTTTTAGTTAAAACCTTCTATTTTAAAACAACAAAAGGAGAATTTTCAGTAAAATAGTAACGTTTTGATACAAAGAAAAGAATTTTCATTTAAAGTGATGAATCTTCTACAAAAAACATAAGTTTTTAACAAAATAGTTCAACCTACAAGTTGATATTTAAACCACAACAGATTTTAATCTTGAATAAAAAAGTTGCATATAATAAAAAATAAGAATTTTCAACAAAATACTTGAAGCCTGAACAAAAATACATTAATTTTTACCCATACGTTTTTTAACTAAAACAGATAGATTTTCAACTAAACATGATGTAGTGTAATTTTTATTAGGGAAAATTGATTTTCAATAAAACATGATTTTTCTACAAAACTGTTCAATTTCATACCAATTAGTTGAATTTTATACTACATTGTGAAATTTTCAATTCAAAAAGACGATTTTTCTATAAAAACAATCGAATTTTTTACCCAAAAACATAAATTTTCAACAAAAAGTTATTTTTC
>JAABKJ010012214.1:0-10569 GCA_011634705.1 Andricus grossulariae
TGAAGTAATTAAAAAGCGGTTCGGAGTAATAACATATGTTCCCTTGTAATGTAAGCTTCACCTTAAAAAATACACATGTCAAAATCGTATTTAAATCATATTTTATAGGGCATTCAAGTCAAAGCGAAACACCATACCCGACTCTCCCCTAATTGAGGCGAAAAGTTTTGCGAAATAAAATGTTATTGTAGCTTGTGTCGTTTTTCCAAAAATTTAGTTTATTTTTTATTTTTAATGTATTTTTATAAGAAAAGTTTATAACAAATTTGTATATCTTTTTTGGTTGAACAACTTTTGTCTTTTCATTTTTTTCGTCTCTTTAGTCGTTTTTTCATAAATTTAATTTGTTTATTTTGAATGTTTTTTTTACGGTTTAACCCAAAAATACGCATCCTAGCGTAAAGTGGTTCTAAGAAAATTTTATAGATATAATTTAGGCGAAAAATTATGTTAAATAATATGTTATGGTAGCTTGTGTCGGTTTTCCAAAAAGTTATTTTTTTAAATTTTCAATGTTATTTTTTATGATTAAAAAAAAGCTAAGCATCCTATCAAAAAATGATCGATACCAATTTTGTGGCTCTTTTTTGAGTGAAAATTTTTTGTCAGGTCATTTTCTTCGTAGCTTGTGTCTTTCGTCCAAAAAGATAATTTTTTTTATTTCCAATGTTGATTTTTACGAATAAAACAAAAACTTCGCGAACTATCAAAAAGTGAATGAAAAACAATTTGTAGATCTTTTTTGGATTTACAATTTTTGATATTCATCTTTTTTTGTTAGTTTTTTTGAATTTTGGAAATGCTATAACTCTGATAATTTTCTCTTTATCAGAAAAAGTCGTGAGGATAAATTGTCTGACTTTCCAAGTACTGCGAACAGCAGTACATAGAGTTTGTGAATCTTGAAACAAAAGTTTTCAATAATTTTGAAAACGCTCTTTTTTAATTTTCATCCAAAATAGCTGGCTAACGAAATTAACCTTGAATTAACAATTATTTACATGTAAATAATGAAATAAAAATATAGAAAAATAGGTATTTTTCATTTATTGTAAAAACACTACTTTGACTGTTATTTAACAATAAAGCTACTTTTGCTTATGTCAAATATGAATTAAATTTTTTTATATGCATCTATCTTGACTAAATAAAATGTTACATTATACATCTGGAATTTTTCTCACTTTCATCATACACATAAATGTTAAATTTTTCTTACTGTTCAACTTCAAAAATAAAATTTTGATATTGAGATTAAAAAATGTAATACATTTATATGACAAATATATCCTGAAATCGGGGTGAATGAAATCTTATAGAAAATTCGAATTAAATTCAAATAGTCGAATTTAATTTTACTTTGATGAATAGCTCATCCGGAAATACCTTGGAAATGTATTTTTTATGTTTTTTAAATGTTACAAAAATACTAATAGTATGGTGTCGGCTAATTCCACACGCGGCATATAAGATTTTCTGTAAAATCCATAACAAAATGATGGAAAATAAAACCAGTTTTTTTTCTCTAAAGAACGGGTAATTAGTGCGCATGTAGCGCGCTCAAAGTTCAAGTTTGATATAAAAAAACAAGTCCATCAAAATATTATGTTGGTACGTTTTTTTTTTCAATAGGCGCTAATATAATTAAAACAAAGAATAAATTTTTACCTAAATGATGGTGGGGGTGCTCCTTTTTCTGATGTCTTCCTAGAGAGGGAAGGGGGCGTTCCAGCTTTGTGTAATGATGTGTGACGAAGAAGGAGAGGGGTGGAAACAGTTTTCAAAATAGTTGAATTTTTAATTTGTAATGAAACATTCGCATTTTGAACCAAATAGTTTAATTCTTAGAAAAAAATAATATTTAACAACAAAAAACAAAACAACAAAAATTGCAACAAAGTAGATATTTTTAAACGAAAAAAATTTAAAAAAAAACTAAAATTATGAATGTTCAAACAAAAACAGAAATTTTTTAAAAAGCTGTTCCACTTTCAACCAAGGAGTTGACTGTTTAAGATAAGAGATGAACATTTTACCAAAACAAATTGTTTTTCTATCAAAAAATAAGAATTTTGAGTAATTTAACACTTGAATTTCCAGCTAAAAATGATAAATTTTTAATAAAAAATGGAATAGTTCAATTTTTAATTCAAAAAATGAATTTATAACGAAAAAATGAATTTTTCACTACATTGATGAATCTTGATCTAAGAGAATGAATTTTTATCAAAGTAGTACAAATTTCGACTCAGCAGTTGATTTTTTTAGTAAACTGTTATTATCCCTTTTATGATCCCGTTTCGTCCCCTTGTAGGCCTGAGTGAGACCCCAAAGCCCTCTCCATACGGCGACGACAGCAGTCACGAGCTTGAGTATTTCCTTCATTTGGTTAGAGTTTAAATTTAAACCCATAAGTGTTTTGACCTGTCTGCAGCCAATGGCCATACTCTACTCCCTCTGATATTCCTCGGTCAGCCAACTGTTGATTTCTTCAGTGGCTAACCTACTGGGAATGCCTCCAACTGGTTCGGAACCAGTAAATTTTTCTCTTGCTGCTAGTTTTGCTAGTACCACTCAGGGCCATTATAGCAGCCCTGCTGTCTTAACAGATGCGGATGTTTCTTTTGTTGCCAAACTCCGATGCCTTGTAGGCGCACTTGAGCACGGTCGTAATTTCATATTGTATGACTCTGGAGTAGGGCCCCATCGGGATTGTGAAATCCATTTCACTCCTTCTGCGATACACACCGGCTCCTGCTTTCAAGCTGTTCTTGGAGTCATTTTTAAACTAGTCGTGGACAGGCTTACACGATATTTATTGTCGAAGAGATAGCGAGTGGGCATTTTGTCTCTGAACATGCTCAGGGACGGCCTACTCGCGATATCGTTTGGGATCCGCACTGCCATCGAAATCCTTCCGCCGTTTACCATATTTAATCTACAGGCCGCCTTTGCCGCCACGGCCTTGACGGTGAGATGAAGGGGCTCTAACCCGATGAGTCCCTCCGATGCCACCGTTAATGTCGACTTGGAGGCACCAGTGACGCCTCTTAGAACCAGTTCCCTGATTATTTCCAGTGCCCAGTTCGACCCTGCTCTACCAGACCACTGCCGCATAGGTGCCTAGGTTGCAGGATCGTTGTATAGCTCCACGTAAGTGTGTTCGGTTTGAAGAACAAGCTCTTCCCTGTGGCCCTTCTGAAGATCTATAGGGTCGCTACTAGCTTTTTGCACTTTTTTCCAGGTGCTCGTTTCATAACAGGTTTTTATCTAGGATGACTCCTAGATATTTAGTAAGTGTGCTCGTGGTTCCCCACTTATACCTTCTGGCGAATACAACCGCGTCTGCCTTACTCGGGTTTCACTGATAATCTAGATACCGGCCACGCACGATGACCAGTATATCGTTTGCGTAGCCTATAACGTTGTAGCCCTGACTCGTGAGTAGATGAAGCAGTTTATACACTACCAAGCACCGCAGTAGAGGTGATAAAACGCCTCTTTGCGGATATCCTTAGACAACAGTTTCACATAAAATGGTATCACCCTTAGTTGTTATTAGGTTCCTGTTGGCCAAAATGTGGTAGGTCTATTTCACGACTGCAGTTGGCACACCATGTGCATCGTGGCCGCCCTGATCACCTCTTTAGAGGTGTAGTTTAAGGTTTCTTTAATATCCATGAAACTTCTAATCGCGAAGCTTTTCTGCTTCAGTTGTCCTTCGCTTAGTTTTACTGTTTCGCTTAGGGCCGTCACAGTTGAGTGACCAGCCCTACAGGCGTATTGCTCTTTGTGAAGTGGCCTATTTGATGAGACCTTGTTACGCATTTATCTATTCACAAATCTTTCTACTGTTTTCAGTAGAAAAGATGTGAGGCTGATGTGATGGAAATCTTTGGGTGAAGTATGACCGATCCTGCCTGCTTGCGGAATGGAGACCACTCTCGTACCTGTCCATGTCGTCGGGGTACATCCCAATGTCAGACTACCCTAGCAAGTCTCAGGAGCGGCCCTATGATGGTCTCTCTAGCCTTCTGTAAGAAGAACGGGTATATGTCATCCCAACCAGGAGACTTGAAAGGACTGAACGACTTCTAGGTCCATCTGACCCTGGACGGCGTGACAATATCGTGGACTAGCAGCCGTTTCAAACCCAGCTGAGTCACAGGCGGCTTTGTTAACCTCAGAGGTGTCGCCTCCTTTTCCCCAGACCTTATGAAGCCCGGAAAATATGCATTGATCAGGTGAGCCAAGGTCTCTTTGTCCGATACTGAGTATCCTCCGTCGGGCAATTTTAGATTGCTGAGAATAGTATCCGGATTTCAAGAGAGCAGCTTGTCCAGTTTAGCCGCTCTGGCCCCTTTCTCAATCTCTGTGCGAAAGTTGGCCCAGTTTTCGTCGTAAATGAGGTTCATAGTTCATCCGTTTTGCCAGTAATGGCACGTCTAAACCTATCTCTGGTTTCCCTGCGAAGCTCTTTGAGTTTCTCGTTCCACTAGTGTGTCTCCCCAGCCTTTCAGACTGTTGTGGGTCGACGATTACTTTTATAGGTAGATTTGATGACGTCCATGAAACTATTGACTGCCATTTTCAGGATGTTCACGTCTCTAATTGTCCTTAGCACCACCGAGAGTGCACTGTTTAATTCTGTGGAATACTGAACCCAGTCCTTTCTTCTTCGATTTACTTAGAGCCCGTGGGTACAATGGATTCTAACTCGAAATCTAGCATTAAGTGATCTGAGCAAGTGGGATCGTCTAAGCCTCTCTACTTGTTGACAGTGTCTTTAAAACTACCGGTACAGAGATTGATGTCAATGACATCTTCCCTGACCGTTTTATGAAACGTCGGGGTATTCCCCATGTTAAAAATACCTTAATCAGTAGTAATTAGATATTCCATTAGATTATTACCTCTTGAGTTTATGTCTATGCTTCCCCACAAAGTATGGTGAGAGATAGCATCGCACTCCAACAGAAGACGAAGACTCCTTACCTTGCAGTATTCCACCAGTGTACGTACTTCCTTTAGCGAACTGGTATCGCTGTGATATGAGAAGTAGGCCGATCCCTAGACTAGCTTTCCAATACCTTCAAGATCTGTGGCTATCACCACCAGATCACTTGAACATAACTCTAGCAGTGGAACAGCGTTGACTCCCTTCACCAGTATGCAGGTTCTTTGTTTGGCCGCCTTAGGGTCCCTGTAACAAAAACCAGCCCCTTCTAATCCCCTAATGGTATTTCGAACTAACCAAAGTTCCTGAATTAGTACGATACCTGTGTGCCTTACAGCCAATGCCCCTCTGCAGAACCGCAGAGGCGCATTTAATATGGGTAATGGTTAGTCCTGGAGCAGTCACTAGGTCTGCACCGATTTTCCTCTGTCCTGAGAGGCTCCTTCTATTTCTGGCGGCCAACTCTAAAGTTGACCTGTTAAAGGTCGTAGAATAGCCTGTTGTTGAGGATCACAAGAGTCCTAAGCCTGATCGTATCTGACGATTTGCCAGGACGCTGTCTTTGGTGAGGGGTTGAATCCCTCCAACCGCCGAAGGACCGTAGACGGGTCTTCCAGCTTACTTGCAACCCACGTCGTAGCCCTCGAATTCCTTTGGAGCAATTCAACTCTACCTACTTGGAGGTCGGCACCTTCCCAGGCCCTTGTTTTGGCCACAGGATTATGCATCCAAGCTTTAGATGTTGGGTCTATTGCGAAAAATACGAAGACCTCTCTCCTGCAGGAGGAGGCTTTTAACTTTGGTCATTGATTTGAGGACACTCTTTCTATTCCTTCCAGGTGGCCTCCGTGAAGAGCTCAAACTGCTCCGCAGTGAGCAACGAGTCCGAGCAGGTCGCATACGCCACCACCACCTTCAGGGGGTTAGTCCTCTGGGCAGCTGTCAGCCCAGCCCCGACGACTCCCTGTTCGCCAGCTGCTGAGCTGGCTTGTGCCTCTTCATGGGCCTAGCCCCTCCGGTTATGTATCCTCTGAGCCCCTCGCTCTCTTCTGGGCCTCAAAGCTAATTGTCGGCGTAGTAGTTGCCGATGTTCCAGCTCCCGCAGCTGCTCTTCTAGCGTGCTGAGCTTTCCTCCTCAGTTTTCATACATTTTCAGAGCACCGTTGACGCTTACCTTTTTCGTTTTATTTTGTGTAATGGAACTTGATCTCACGAGCATCTAGAGAAATAAAAGGTCCGCTCCTGCAGAGCCCCGCGTGCAGGAGTAAGATTGATTACTCAGAGAGGTCTTCCAGTCTCCGCGAGAGGACTTTAGGACACCTTCGTATCGCTAGGTGCCAAAAAGCTACAGGCAAGATCACTCTACACCCATGGCTCAGGGGGGTGGCCACATTGAGTGAGACACTTAATGAATATCCGTGCGTAGGCCACCACGCCAACGGAGGGTTGTTTCTTGGTCGCTATGCGAGCCGTAAGTCATTCCCGTCCCGATTCCATAACTGAATATGAGTCCAGGATGGACCTCGACCCAGGGATCCAGAAGGCTCGTGTTAGCTTGGTTCTTTCACTCTTCTACCATACTTCTTCCTATTGATAGGGATCCTTTCATATGTATCCATACACATGCAGGCCGAGATCCGCTTGATCTCCTTCTCCCACACGCTTAAGCCTACCCACCAAATACAATGTGTTACAGCCCCTAGAGGAGGTAACACATTGGTAGGTATTTGCGAAAAAAATACGATTTTTTTGCAAAACAGTTAAATTTTTAACTTAAAAATGTAAATTTTCATCAAAAAAGACCCCCCTTGAAAACCCGTCATTGCATGCACGTACAGCAGGCGTAATGTGGCTTATTCCAGCCCCGTGACGTTCGCACATGCGGACTCCGCCGCCGGGCCGAATATGAAACTTTACGCCCACTACATGAAACTTTACGCTCACTAAATTTTCAACCAAGAACGATTTTTCATTACAAAGAGGATAACAATGTCAATCAAACTGTTGAATTTCAAGCCAAAAGGGCAAATTCTCTACAAAGCTGTCGTATTTTCTACCCAAAAATATGAATTTCCAACCAGAAAGTAAATTTTCAACTATATAGTTGACTTTTCTACGGGTTGCTTGAAAGGGGTTTTGGATTTTTTTTTGCAATTTAGATTTTCCTATTAGAAATGTTGCGCTGACTTCCTACAAACATTTTGAGCTCAAAATTAAAATCTTTCAACGATTCCTTTTCGAGATAAGGCTCTTTTTTGAATATTTTTGTAGCTCTTACTGGGAAAAGCCTAATGAAAGTGTTCCAAACTACCTTTCATTTTTATATTTCCTCAGAATAACTTCTTTTAGTCTCAAAATTAAATACGCCCTTTGAGCCCTTTTCTAGGTAAATCCCTTTTTCTGCAATTTTTGCGAGTTTCACGTGGAAAAGCCTAATAAAAGTGTTCCAAACTGCCTTTCTTTTTTACATTTTCCCAGAATAACTTATTTCAGTCACAAAAATCAATATACCCTTTGAGCCCTTTTCCAGGTAAGGCTAAAGGGGCTCAAAGGGCGTATTGATTTTTGTGATTGAAATAAGTTATTCTGAGATTATGTAAAATAGAAAAGTAGTTTGGAACACTTTCATTAGGCTTTTCCCAGTAAAACTCGCAAAAATTGCAAATACGAATTTTCTACAAAACAGTTGAATTTTTTACCCAAAAAAGTAAATTGACAACGAAAAAGATAATTTTTAAATGAAACAAAATAATTTTTAACCAGACAATTGAATTTGAAACTAAAATCTTCCAATTTTTAAGGAAAAATGGAATAGATAAATTTGCAGCTTAAAAAATTAATTTTCAACAAAATAGTTAAATTTTTAACTACAAATGGTAAATTCTTAACAAAGAATGGAATAGTTGAATTTTCAGTTGAAAAAATTAATTTTCAACGAAAGAAATACATTTTTTACTACAATGATGAATCAGGATCTAAACTAATAAATTTTGAACAAAGTAGTTCAACTTTTAAATGAAAAGTTGAAATTTCTATCAAGTTGTTGAATTTTTGAGCCAGAAATACAAATTTTCTACAAAACGGTTGATTTTTCAGCTCGGAAACATGAATTTTCGAGATAAAAATTAATTTTCAACAACATAGTTGAATTTAGAACTAAAATCGATCAATTCTCAATCTAAAATGTAATAGTTTAATTTTCAATTTAGAAAATTAATTTTTTTTAACAAGACTTTTCGACCAAGCAGTTATAAAACGAATTTTCAGCCATGTAGCTGAATTTTCAAACAAGAATATTCATTACTTACCCAAAAAAGACGAATTCATAGTTTCACAAATTTTTTCACAGACTAAAAATATACTATTATACTGTAACAAATGAAATCTGGAACAAATATTTAAATTTTTAACCTAAAACGATCAATTGTTCATTTCCAATCAACTAGTTGAATTTGTAACACAAAAAGTTTAATTCTAAATGAGAAATTCAAACTTTTCAAACTTTTGAACAAAGAAAGATCTCTCATTCCAGAGACAAAAACAATTTTAATCAAAAAGTTGAATTTTCTACCAAAATAATAGAATCTTCAACCCAAAAAGATGAATTTTTAACAAACCAGTTGCATTTTGCAGCCAAAATGACAATTTGTCTATAAAACAATGGAATTTTCTACCCGAAAACATGAATTTTCAGCCTAACAGTTGAATCGAAAACTAAAATCGATCAATTTTCAACTAAAAATGGAGTAGTATAGATTATACTTGGATTCTAAAATTTAATTCGACTTCCATCAATTTGAATTAGATGCTAGAACACTCAGGTTGATTTATTTCCATCCGAGTTGAAATATAGAAAATGTAATTTTAATTCTAGGTACTATTATTATTCACCTCTAGCATTTCAAATAGAATTTTTAAAAATTAAGATTCAACTGAAAATTAAGTATAATTAAATTGTAGCAATACAAATTTCCAGAATGATATTTTTGAATATATAATTCAAATTATCCAACACTAAAAAATCATAATTTGAAAAATTTAACATTGAACTTAATCTCAACAGTCTTTCACTATACATTTTAATATAACCAGAAAACTTATATTATGAATTTATTTACGCATATATCAAGTTTATTTTAAAAATTAGTACTTTAGAAGATTTAAATTATTTTTCTATCTTTTGTATTAGTGTATACTTGTTCAAACATTCAGTAGAGATAAAAAACTGTTTCCAATTACGCAATATTTGTTTATTCTTCTTAACTCGTCTTGTACGTGAAAAAAGACAACAAATTTCAAAACTTGGTATGAGAATTGTCAAGAAAGACAAATAAAAATTGCCCATGCGATCACGCTTTATCAATTGTATATTTTAAATAAGAATTTTTGTTATTTCATGCATTATAATTACTGTTTCAATAATGCATGTGCATGTATATAATAATAATGTCCTATCAAATAAATACATATATTGCTCATATTGAAAGACTCGAATATGTCCTTACTACATTTTTCGGCTTTTGTCAGATGATACGTCGTATTTTTTTCCTTCTTCCAATTCAGAAATCTTTTTTTCATGTTTCCACATCATTACAATGTAGATTGTAAAACTCTCAAGGGTCACATTCCTGTATAATTTTATAAGAATTTCATATTGAAATGTCTACCACATGAACCTTTTTTTGTAAACAGCTCTCCACGTGTGAGATTTTGCGACATAGGCTTTAAATATTTAATTAATTAAATAAATATGGTTCCGTAAAATGAGGATTGCAGTGTTTGGATTGCGCAGAATCTCTACCGCCTCCAATTATGAAGGGCAGGGGGAGCAATTATACCTAAGTTTTAACGATTTGCTAACCATTTTTCCCCCCTTGAAACTGAATTATGAAATGTAAATATCTCAGACAGACAAGCTTGACGCCAATAATTGGTGAGATCACAACTATTGTGCATTACGTACTTCAAGCAAGGACCAGAATATTCATTATTTACACGTAACCAAATTCTTCATTAAAAACGCAGCAATCTGTTTCTCCTCTACTTATAAAAAATGAAAATTTTTGCGTTCAACTTGGTGGTGGTCTTTGTTTGTTAAATATCCATCTTTTTAGTTGAAAATTCAACTATTTTGTTAAAAAGTCATCTTTTTTGTTAAAAAGTCATCTTTTTCGTTAAAAATGCAATATTTTTACTGAAAATGCTAAGAATTTAAAGCCTTTCAAACTGAATAATATAAAATATGTTTCAAGCGAAATAAGAAAAACATTTTAGGCCCTTACACTTGAAATTTTAACTTAATTTAAGAGAGGAGTTTTAAATCTAGATAATTTTAGATAATATTTTTGTCTGATTTTTTGCATACCTCATCTAAATATTATTCTGTTTTGCTAGACAGAGCTGGTTTTTCGACAAAATGTTTGCATTTGATTTAATAATCAAAAATAAAGAACACTGTACTTTTTAACAGGTTCCAGGGATTAATTTAATGGTTTTCACTGAATTTTATAATAATGTTGGAATATTTTTCGAATTAATTTATAGTGATTTGAATTTGAAATTGTTATTCTTTTTGAATTAGAGGGAATACTCGATTGATTTTAATGGTTTGA
>JAABKJ010012215.1:0-10568 GCA_011634705.1 Andricus grossulariae
GCTTTGGCTGATTCAAATCGAAGGCTCAAACCGACGATGGATCAAAAGACCAAAAGACGATTGCATCAACTGAACAAGAAGATTGGATGGGCAAGACAGAATGCATCCCGCGTTCAATGTGTGATTGACTACATAACATCTGGTAGACCATTCGCGGAAAGGGTTCGAAAGTTCACCCCAGAACTGAGGATCTACCATTACACACTAAACAATTCAAAGCTGTTGACAATCAAACAGCATATTGTTGATTGCCAGCGATCTCCCTGTTCCTGTCGAAAATCCACCCAAGCTCAATGAAGTAGAGACTTTTTGTAGGGAGGTACACAAGATTCCGAAAATATAGGAGATAAAAGAAGATACTAATAATATAATCCGCTTCAAGCATTTTTGCGACAACCTCATAACATCTTAGGAGGAATGTCTATCAATCACTTGCAAAAAGGTGAAAAATGCAATTAGGGCATGAAGAACTTTTTCATTGCAGGACCAGGTGGTATCAAGAACTTTTGTTGAAAGAAGGTTTCTTCTACACACCAACATCTGGCTCACGTATTCACCTATTAATTAAAGTCGGAGACGCCTATTCCGCAGTGGCTGGTGTTAGCACGCACAATACTCCTAGCGAAAAAGGAATTGTCCAACCCACAGAATTACAGGTCAATAACTTGTTTGAGCAGGCTGTACAAGATCTATACAGCTGTCCTGAACGACAGAATTGTTCGGAAAATTGAGCCTGTGTGGAGAGAGATGTACGAAGAACGTGGCTCGAAAAAAGGTGTAGCAGGTACATTTGCAAAGACGCAGCAGCGCATCTGCGCGTCCTGTCAATGGACTAACTACCTGAAAGCTTTCGATACAACCTCTCATAGACATGTCATTTGTCTCTTGTAAATCTTGAAGATTCATCCACACATATTGAAATGCATAGAGAGATTGATGCCCTTTGGAAAACTAGTTTTAATATCTCATCTGGAAATTATCGTGTGACAACGAATAACGTCACCTTCCAGAGCGGCGTCTTTCAGTGCGATACCATGAAGCCACTGCTCTTTGGATTTTTTCTGCCTCGATCTCTCGCACTACGAAATTCTCCTAGATACCTCTGAGGCTCAACTTATCATCGCAAGCATAAGTTCACTCATGTATTTTATATGGATGACCTCAAGATCTATGCTTCTGATGCAAGCCAACTTCAACTTGCTTTAAATATCGCCAAGGGATACAGAGAAGAGATTGGTATGAATGTTGGATTGGACAAGTGTCCCAAGATTCATCTGAAGAAAGGAAAGATTGCTGGCGTCCCCGAGGACCCTAAGCTCATGAATGTGTGTGTTATTAGACATCTTGACACTGGAGAGACCTATACATACCTGGGCGTGCCTTAAAGCCGCATTTAGGACGTAACATTAGTAAAGGAGTTTCTCAGAAGTAAATGCAAGCATCTTCTTCGACAGATTTGGTCTTCAAATCTGTCGGCAAATCCCGGTTCTGCTCCACTCGTTTGAGGTGGTTCAATGGACGAAGAACGAGCTTACGGCCCTTGATTTTGCCACGCGCAAGATCAGGCATATGCATAAGAGTTTGCATATTAATTCTTCCGTTCCGCGATTATACATCTCACGCCGTCAGGGCGGACGCAGACTTACGAGTATCCAATGTCTTCATATGCATACTATCCGGGTATCCCACTCACGCGGGAACGACGTATGTCTACAGACATAATGCGGTCTTAAGAGTGCTTTATAATCATCTATGTCGCTCTTACGATGTTGACCAATTGTCAATTGTCCAAAATGACGGTATAGTTTTATTCAAAAATCGCGAAGTTATCTTTTTATAGTAAGGAAATCAATATATTTTTATTGGAAATACTTTCGGTAACAATTTCTTTATCAAGTAAACATGTAAATAAGATGCAAGGAAGGGGTCTAACGTGTGAAGGAATAAGATTCCACTTTTTCTCTATAAAAACACGATTATTTATTCAATAAAATCCTACTCTAGCTCATACATCAGATCCTTAATCTATGCTAAGTCTGGTGGCTAAACGTACGGAAATGTATTTGAGGATTTTTCTAATAGCGCGCACATATAATAATTAAATCTAAGATTTCCTAGAATTCAGTAAATCATTTAAGACATCCCCAAAATATAGTTTCATTTTCATATGAACTTTCTTTTATTTTATTCTTCAAACATCGACGATTATAAAATCAGTAAAATTATCCTACTTTTGAGCAATAAGGCTGAGACAGCAATTGTTCTGTGAAAATGTCTTTTTTTCAGGTATTGTACTCAATTTCTCTCATCGAGAGAGCAATCGGAAGCAGAGCAAGGACGTGAACTTCCAATTCCTTTTTTTAGGAACTCGCAACTATTTTTATTCTCGAAAGAGCAATCGGAATCAGAGCGAGGAAGCGATCTTCTAAGTACACCCCGAAATTCTTTCTGTAGAGAAGAGAAGCGAAAAATGAAAATCAATCTTCACGGTCGAAACGCGTCTTTGTCGAATTTGTTAGAGAACGCGGTACCGAGTGAAGCTGGATTTCCGTAAGTTTCGGAAGATAGGAATAACTATCTTCAGATCCTTTAAGGTGCTCCATATTTCCAAGACCGCGGAATTCAGTTAGTGAGGTGAACCTCTCTAACCTGCCCACTATCACTTCGAAATAGAACACTAGGACTGGGAATCAGAGATAGAGAGTGAACTCTCTATTCCACGCCAAGTCAGTAGAGCTGCTGGTTGCTCACGGCTCGCTGCCTAACAGCTGACGGACGACTTATTTGCGCGCAGTTTACGCTCTCGATTCGACCCCGCGAGGTTTCCCTGCCCGAACGTCGCGCGCGTGGACGGAAGCTTTGGTCATGCGCTCTCGCTGTGTTTTCGTGGGCCCCTGCGCTCGCGCGCCCTTTTTGCAGTGTTAGCTACACGTTGCCTATCTTCAGGCTTGCACTACAAACCAAGGGTTGCAATATATGTAAGGAGTCCTTTTCTTTCACCACTTTAACCATCTACATTCTACAGCACCACCACCACCACCTCCATCATCACCACCACCACCATGACCACCACCACCTGTGCAATGTTGTTTCAACGTTGATTCAGCGTTGAAACAACGTTGAATGACGATAAACAATGCCGATGACGATAAAGGAGAGGCTTTATGGCATTTGGATATAACAATGGTTGAAGGAGATGCTGCGACACAGCCTGTTGACAGTTATCAGTGGCTCACCAACAAGTTTCTCAGAATGATTCATCAAAATCAAGAACAATACTTGGATATGGTGTGTGTAGACCAGGTAATGTTCTTATGATGGGTGATACAGTGATACACGTATCCATTTTGGTGATTAATTCATCTACGTGGAAAACAACAGTATTTGAAAACTGTAGGCCGTCTCGAATTGTTATTTAGGCATGCATCTGAGGGGTCTTACATAAGCTTGAGCGACCTCAATAGCTATAAAGAAATTCTCATCAACACAAAAGCTCACAAGAAGCATTACAGTCCCTCTGAACCTATTCGTAATAGCAATAATACCAAGTACAAGAATATGACTGCGAAATTTTTTCCACACAAACGATACTCTAAAGGTGGTGGTTCTCTATCCCAATGCCAGGTAGTAATAAAGAGGCTAACAACAAACTATCCCTACTGTGAGGATTCTATCGAACTGGCTGATCGCCTTCGTTTGCTCCTGACCTTACATGCTGCAGACAACGAGCATTATACTAATGAAATCCTTTTTATTACTAAGGAATTGTGTGGTATATACGTACACTACACGATGTAAATAGTAGATATAAGGATGATGTGTGTGCGTGTGTTATCGCTAACTCTGTACCATTGTACAGGGTTAGTCGCTTGTAAGCTATCATGAAATAAAGAGGCTTTACCCAAATTGTATTTATTATTCAAGACATCACAGTGGTGACGAAGATGAATGATTTAATATAAATAGGTGACGGACGAAAAAAAGGCGTTAAAGATCATAGTGCAAAAACGTGATTCAATAATTTCTTTAAATACGGAATGTCGGACGGTTTTTGGAAACAAGTTGAATGTTAGACGTTAAGAAAAGTGTGGATAAGTCGGATGTGAAAACCGGTTGGTTCTATAAATTGTCAAAAGCGGAAGTTGTAGAAACCATTACAAAATACTAAATAGTAAAAGTGGATGAAATACAAAGTTTTGACATGTTACGTAAAGAATTAGTAAAGGTATTATGACAAAGTGCTGCGACAAGGTTCACATTCAATTTAAATTGGAAGTTGATGATTGGGAGAGTTTCAAAGAACGCCTGGAGTTTTACTTTAATGCCTTGGACATCGCGGATGACAAAAAACGATCCGTATTTTTAACGAAAGTGGACATTGAAACATGCAACTTAGTACGGAATTTAGTAGCCCCTAAAAAGTTAAAAGACTTGAGTTACGATGAAGTGACAAAAAATTATCAGGCCATCTCGCACCTCCACCATCGGAAATAGCAGAAAGAGCTAAATTTGCGACAATTACTCAGAAATCGGGAATCGAAATTGCTGAATATGTTGCGGAATTAAAATTGGCTGCTTGTCATTACCGATTTTCGAACGATCAAGAACGCCTCAGGGATCAATTCATCGCTGGAGTTTACGATACTACAACGAGAATCGAGCTCTTTCGTCATTGTGGAATTCAAGGACATCTCGTAAAAATTTGTCGTTGACCAAAACAACAGGGAAACGCAAAATCGGTCAAGAGATTCACAGAGACGGCGAAGACAAGTGAAGAGGAGGATGTAGTATGAGAGTGGATCCGCAGTTTTTAGCTATTTTAATTAACAGCGTACAGCCTAAAATGGAAATAGACGCGGGATCAGCTGTAACGGCGATTTCCGAAACACATAGAATTAAATTGTTTCCAAAGGTTGAAGTCGAGAAACCTAGAAATAAATTCAAAGTGGTAGGGGCAAACTGGTTGCACCCCTCGAGATAATGCGGAATTTGGAAATCGAATTTAACCCGAATCCGCCCACGGGGTCCTGTATGGTACGGCGAGCAGTGGTGCATGAAAAACGACTTATCCTGATATTTCACATTTAAATCTCGCGCAAAACCGTTGTATACTATTCTGAGAGGTTACACAAATGATTTTAAGCTATTGTTTAGTGCAAGTTGGCAACCTTGAGCTGCGGAGGGTAATCCCCATTTCAGCTTTTGTTTGTGGGGAAAAAAATTTCGGGTGGATTCGGGTTAACGTTATCAAAACGTTAGGAGAATGTTATTTAGTTAAGTCAGGCAATCCACTTCTCGGTCGTCCGTGGCTGAGTAGTTTTGGATTGTTCCCCATTCCCGTATCTGAAATAAAAGTAATGGACTTAGCTCATTCTATACGGGACAATTTAGAAAAAAAAATATCCAAATTTATTTTCAGTCGGGCTTGGCACGTTTCAGGGTAAAACAATTTCGTTGGCGCTTAAACCCAATTCTAAACCTGTGTGCAAAAAAGCAAGACCATCATCCTTTGCGCTCATCGATAAGGTGGATTTAGAGTTAAATAATTTGTTGGAATTAAAACAGATAATACCAGTGGATTACTGCGAATGGGCCACGCCTATTGCACCGCTTATCAAAAAAGATGGGTCGTTGCCTATTTACGGGGATTATAAAATCACATTAATCCCCTGTTTCAAAATTAAGCAATACCCTTTGTCGCATCGCGAATTCATTTCATGTAAACTAGCAGGGGGAGTTAAATTCACGAAAATCGATTTATCAAGCGTGTACCAACAAATCTTATTACACAAAGACAGCAGAAAGTGTACGACATTTTCCACACATCGGTGTCTTTTTCAATACACGCGATTAACATTTGGCATAGCCTCGGCCCCGGTGGAATTTCAAAAAATAATGTATGATTTAACGTATGATATCCCAGGAGTAGATTTTTTCCTTGACGATGCATTCGCCACTAGCAAAACGGAGCAAGAACACTATGAAACGGTAGATAAATTATGTAAAAGATTATGCGAAAGCAGATTGAAGATCAATTATAAAAACTGCATTTTCGAGCTGATAAAATTGAATATTTTGGTTTCATTATCAATAAAAATGTAATCCGTCAAACCTCACACAAAACAAAAGCAATCGTAGAGGCTCCGGTGCCAGAAAATGTTAAGGAACTGCAATCGTTTTTGGGGATAGTAATATATTTTAATATGTTTATTAAAGATAGAGCGTCAAAGTTAAAACCATTGTATAATTTATTAAAACAAAATACGAAATAGATGTGGGATGAAAAGTGCAATACAGCATTTATTAATATTAAGCAAGAAATGTCATCGCAAAAAAGTTTGGTTCATTATGATCCAAAATTGGAAATAATTTTTTCCTGTGACGCATCGCCGTATGGGCTGGGGGCGATAATATCGCATGAGATGGAAGATAAAACGGTACTACCAATAACGTTTGTTTCACATCAATTAAGCCAAGCGGAAGCATATTATGCACAAATTCATAAAGAAGCAGAGGAAATTATTTTCGGAGTGGACACATTTCAGATTCACTTGTATAATAGAAAATTTGTACTAGAAACTGATCACAAGCCTTTAACTATGATTTTCGGTCCAAAAAAGGCAAACCGCTAATTGCGGCAAACAGATTGCAACGTTGGGCATTATTCTTACCAGCTTTTCAATTCAAAATCAAGTATATCAAAGCCAAAGACAATGCAATCGTGGATATAATATCGCGATTACCACTGAAAGAGAAAGCCAAGCAAAGCAAAATAAAGGAGATAAATATCAACGCAAATTTTCTGCAGGAGACCGGGTTTATTAATGGTAACGATGTGGCGCGACAGACGCAAAAACATTCGACGGGCATTAAGGGCAGAAGTTCTGAAAGAACTACATGCTAGTCATTTCGGGATTGTGCAAATTAAAGAAATCGCCAGATCATTTTTCTGGTGGCCAATGCTGGACTCAGAAATCGAAAAATTTTCCAAAAGTTGTATACAGTGTTGAATTTAAACAAGCTGTCACCAAGCACAGGATAAAGCATACCTCTTCACCAGTACGGCACCCAGCGAGGAATGGCGCAGCGGAAAATTTTGTAGGAATTTTAAAAGATAAGGTTTATAAAATAATTAGGAGTGGGCTATCATTAGACGATGCGATTACACAATTTTGGCGGACTACCGAACTACAGCACATTCGACAACAAAAGCGACCCCAGCAACATTAATGTATAAGCGTGAATATTGCACGCGATTCTCCCTATTGCGCCCGTAAATACAACTTAATGCTGAAAAAAGTCAAAACGCGCAGATAAAGAAAATGGTCCTGACTTGAAAGATCGCACATTTAGCGCTGCTGAAAAATTACCCAGATTGATCCCCAGCTGTGATAATAGAAAAAACATCACCAGTGACCTTTCTGGTTATACTCAACGACAACCTTGTAATCAAGCGCCACATTAATCAAACTCGTAATGGCTGGATTGTAGAAGAGCAAAAATCGTATCCAGAATCAGCCACCAAAACGCGCAGGCGCTCGCCTCGATCAAATAATACATAATAATTAATGTATGTTTTGTGACAAGAAACGGTAAGAAAATTCGGAAGATAGAAGATAAGAAACTAGAGGAATTCTGGAGGCTCAAGCAAGGGTGCCCGTTGAGCCTACTTCTATTTAGTATTCTTCTGGCAGATTTAGAGCAGAATTTGGAGAGGAAAGGGAAAGCGGGGGACAACATGAGGAACAGGCAAAGTGTATTCACTAGCATATGCAGATAATGTAGTGCTGGTAGCGGATGACGAAAGAGGTATGAATCTGATGGTGAGAGTGTTCGAAGACTATGTGACAGAAAAGGGTTTAACAGTGAATATGAAGAAGACTAAGATGATGTGTTTCAGAAATACAAAGGGTAGATAGTGTACGAATGGAAGATAAATAGCGTGGTGGTGAATTTAATGAAGGAGTTTTGCTACCTAGGATTTTGGTTCGAAACCAGAGCAGCAAGCGAGCTGCAGTTGAGAAAGAAATTAGAATGCGTGAGTAAAGTAATAGGACAAGTATGGAATAGAGTGGTGAGATTCAGAATAGGAGAGGGTGTAGAGTATGTAGATATAAGCATAAAACATGGTTGCATGTGATAGAGAGGTGTGCAGGTGTCGAAGGGGGAGGAGAGAGTATAGAAGAGAGAATGAAATGGATTCTTAATGCAAATGGTCAGGGGAAGGAATGGATTAAGAAGCTAGAAGATCTGAAAGAACTCGTTGCACAGGGTAGGAAAAAAAATCAAACAATGAATCTTAAAGAAGGAGATTTACGAAGAAGTGTTGCGGAATAGAAACAAATTTTGAGATTGATAGTGGTAAGAGGAAATGAAAGCCCAGTGCAAAGTCGCAAGCGTTTAGAAATGGGAATAATAATCTAAGACGATATGTAGCAAATAGTCAGTAAGATAGTCTAAGACTTGTTTGGAAGAATACATGAAATGGTTATGTGAAAACTCTCAACCCGTAAAAGGGAGAGAGTATAAACAAAATAACGGTAAAGATCACATATCGACGGTTCTAGAAATTTGATGCAGACAAGAGCCCTGCGTGCAACGAATCTTATAGAAACTTTGATCGAAATTTCTAGAATCTAAATAGATTAGGGGTTATTAGAATGAGCGGTCATTATGATTACCTGCGTCGATGTCTCTAGAAATAGAAGACGCATCGTGACCACACGTCATATATCAGACCTTCTAGAAATTCCGATGTATAGAAAATCGTCAGAGATCACGTGCACAAAGAAATTTCTGGCAGGCTCAACACATTTAATTTTAATCATGTACTATTCTAGGTGGAAGTTAACAATATCGATTGATCTTTCCTGAAAAGCCGTTAGAGATTACATGCAATAACGATGATTCTAGAAATTTAAACGACAAAGATTGTACAGGTAAAAGTACCGAATTCGGTGACTGACCGGTGGCGCCGTCTGTTGGTGGCAGACGGGACTACGTAGTAGTGCTCCAGAACTCTCATAGCTTAACTACTGATGGCGATTTTAAACGCTCCTTTCTTTCGAGGGTTGTATTTCACATAGATTTCACCTGTTTTTTTATTATTCATTATATCTTATTTTGCAACGAATTAAAAAAATATATTTTTAATTATTCAATAATTAACATTGTACAGTCTCATAGAATTACATTTGAAATTACATATTTTAATTTAATTATTCACAAAAATTAATTAATATCCAATACAGATGATATTTGAATTAAAATACGTTTAATTTTTTTGTCAGTTAAAAATTATACTTTCAACTGTAACTCAAATAGGCTGTTTGTAATTATCTAATATTTTTGTTTCACATTTAGAATAAAAATGACATATTATATTTTATTCCTAGTACGGGATACCTTTGAAGTGACAATGTAAAGTGAATAATTGCATTAATTATAAATAGAAACGCATTAAAAAAATATTCACAAATACTTATAGTTAAAATATTCTACAGTCTTACTGAATACAAATTTACGTTACTATTATTTTAATTCTATTATTCATTAAAATAATTAAGAATAATTAAAATGTCATAATCTATTCATGACATGAATGTTTTATTCAGTAATAGTATTTGGCGAATTTTAGTAATCTCACATTCTATTATGAAATTTATATGACTCCTTACGCACACACACATATATATACATATATTTTTTATATTTTTTTGTATTCCTTTGATATCGAACCAAAGGTCCTATGACAAAGTCGCCGAACGCATCTTCCGGCTGTGGATAGAGGGTCCCTGTACCAAGGGTTTCTGCTAAATATAGTTACAATCATTAATAAGCAGTTGCGGAAAATTGCCCAGGGATGGTCCAGAAGGAATAACCCCTAAGCGGAAGCGTAAAACCCGTGCCGAAAGCTCAGTGACACCTGGTTGAAATGTCCTAAACGGTGACTCTGGGATACCGTGCGACTTTTAAGAGTATACAGCCTCATCCTTGTATTCAAGGCTCTACAAGGACGGACGAACCCTTTCTCTAGCTGCTCGTGGAAACAACAATGACACACCAAAAAACCAAAAAGTTGCAAATGCGGTTCAAAACGATCGAACGCGCAGAGCACCCGACAATGGGCAGGCGAACAATGCTGATCATCCTAGAGTTCGGGGTGCTGGAAATAATTGAGATGGAAACACGACGACGAACCGGCAAAACGTCCACATTGAGTGCAAGAATCAAATCGAAGATGACTTGCTAGACTGCAACGATGCCATCATTATCCATGTTCACGGAGGCTTTATGGCGCGTATGCACACTTTGTGGTGCCAGAAACACCCAGAGCTTCAGGTCGTTTTGCATCAGTCTTTGCGAAATCAAGCCAAATACCTCTCCAAAAAGGTATATGTACGCGGGGTCCTTCCCCAACCGCTGTATGAACAAGCCATAGACGAAGAGGAGGAAGCGACATTAAGACCAACCGTTGAAAGCAGGCACCTCCTGAGAGATGATCGCGATTTCAGGACAAGAAGGAACATTAACATGCAAGTTCCTCCTAAGCCCCAAGATCTGGCTGA
>JAABKJ010012216.1:0-10568 GCA_011634705.1 Andricus grossulariae
TTGCACTCTGTGAATTCTTCTGAATTCTCTAAATTCTTCCTAATTCTTTGAATTCTTCTTAATTCTCTGAATTCTTCTGAATTCTTTCAAGTTCTCTGAACTTTTTTAAATTCTCTGGAATCTGTTGAATTCTTTTGTACTTTCTAAATTCTTTTAAAATACTCTAATTTTTTTAAATTCTGTACATTCTTTTGAAGGTTGTGAATTCTTTTGCAGACTGAGAATTCTTCTGAATTTTCTGAATTCTACTTAATTCTTTGAATTCTTCTCAATTATATGAATTCTTCCGCTATACTCTGAATTCTTCCGAATTCTCTGAATTGTTTTAAAATTTTCTGAACTCTTTCAACTGTTTTGAATTTGTTGAATTCGCGGTATCACTAAATTTTTAAAATGTTTTTTAATTATCTTGAAATCATTATTTTAACTTTCTTTGAATATTTTTGATTTTGAAAAAATCACACGAATTCTGCAGAAATTTTAAAGTTTTTTTCTTAATTCTCTTGAAATCGTTATAAAACACCATGAATTGACCTGAATTTCTGCGAGTCTTTTGTATTCCATGAACTCTCCTGAATTATTCTGAATTCTCTGATAATTTTTGAATTGTCTGAATTCTTTTGCTTTCTGTGACTTATTTTAAATCCTATGAATTTTTTTGTATTATCTAAATTTTTTTAAATTATCTAAATTTATTTTGAATTCTGTCAATTTATTTGAAATCTGTGAATTCTTCGGAATTCTCTGAATTCTTTTAAGTTCCCTAAATTCTTCTGAATTTTTTGAATTGTTTCGGAATTTTATGAACTCTTTAAACTACTCTCGATTCGTCGAATTCTTACGATATCACTGAATGTTTTAAAAATGTTTTTTAATTATCTTGAAATCATTAGAATACGCCTTGAGTTAGTTTGAAGTCTTTCTTTTGAATATTTTTAATTCACTTAAAATCTTTAGTATACACGTTGAATTACTTTAGCTTCCTTCAAATATTTTGAATCCTCTAGAATTTTACAGAATTCTACAGAATTCAAAACACTTGGAGGAATTCAAAATAATTCAACGCATATTCTAAAGATATCGAAAGAATTCAGAAAACTGAAAAATAATTCAGAAGACTATTTGTATAAAAAATATTTCAAAGATTTCAAAAGAATTCAGGAGAATTCAGATAATACGAAAGAATTGTGGAAATTCAAAATAATTAATGGTGTATTGTAAAGGTTTCAAGAGAGTCCAAAAAAACTTCAAAAGATGTCAAATGAGTACATGTGGATTCTAGGAATTTGTTTGAATTCTACAGAATGCAACATACTCGATGGAAATTAAAATAATTCTACGTGTATTCTAAACATTTTAAGAGAAATCAGAAAATTCAAAAGATCTGAAGGAATTCAAAGTAACTTTGAATGTATTCTAATAACTTAAAGATAATTAAAAATCATTAAAAGAATGCAGTGGTATCGTGAGAACTAAAAAAATCAGAACAGTTCAAATAATTCAGAAAATTTCAAAAGGATTCAGATAATTAAAAAAAAAACAATACAAAAGAATTCATAGAATTCAAAATATTTCAGAGAATTGGAAAGAATTCAAACACTTCAAAAGTTATAAGAGAATGAAGAAACATTCAGGAGAGTTCAAAGAATACAAAAGACTTGAAGAAAGTTAGAACAATTCATGGTGTATGGTAAAGATTTCAAGAGACTTGTTTGAATTCTACAGGATTACAAATGTTCAAAGAAAGTTAACATAATTCAACGTGTATTCTAATGATTTCAAGCTAATGAAAAAACATTCTAAAAAATTCAGTGATACCGTAAATTCAAAACAGTTCAGAGAGTTCAGAAAATTTTAAAACAATTTAGAGAATTCAGAATACATCAGGGAATTCAAAGAGTTTGGAAAAATTCAGAGAATTCGAAAGAAATCAAAGAGTAGTGTAAGAATTCGTAGAAATAAGAAGAATTCAAAGAATTATAAAGAATTTAGAAAATTCGGAAGAATTCAGAGAATGCAGATGAATTCACAAACTTCAAAAGAATTCACAGAATTCAAAAAAAAATCGAGTATTCCAAAAGAATTTAGAGAATACAAAAGAATTCAAAAGGTTTTAGAGAATTTAAAAGAGTTCAGAGAATTTAAAAGAATTCAGACGATTGAGAACAATTCAGAATAATTCAGAGAATAGCGGAAGAATTCAAAGAATTAAGAAGAATTTAGAGAATTCAGAAGAATTCACAGACTGCAAATGAACACACAAACTTCAAAAGCATTCACAGAATTTAAAAAAATTATAGAATTTCAAAAGAATGTAGAGAATACAAAAGAATTCATAGAATTCAAAAGATTTCAGAGAATTTAAAATTCAGAGAATACAAAAGACTTGGAGAAATCCAAAATAATTCAAGGTGTACTGTAAAGGTTTCAAGAGAATTGCAAAAAACTTCAAAATAATTCAAAGGAGCACAAGTGAATTCTAAGAATTCGTTTGAATTCTACAGAATTACAAATACTCGAAGGAAGTTAAAATACAAGTTAAAATTCAACGTGTCCCAGAAGGCGTCTTTGGCTTCCCTTGGGTCGCTCTCAACTGGGGCATAGCACGCTACGATGAATAATCTTCTGATTCCTACCTACATTCTAGCCCACAACAATCTGTGAAATATAAAATCATGATCTTTGAGATGCTTAAAATTGAAATATTCCATTTTTCGTTGAAAATAGATGTTTGTATTAAAAAATTGTTTGTTTTTTTTGTGTAGAAAATGAATTTTGGTCGACAATTTATATTTTTCAATTGAAACTACAACTGTTTGATGAAAAATTAATCTTTTAGGTTGAAAATCTACCTATTCGGTAATTTTTTTTAAATTAACTCTTTTTAACTGAAAATGTAACTTTATTCCATTTTTTGTTGAATATGGATTTTTTTCAGTTAAAAATTCATGTATTCTGAAAAAAATTCGTCTTTTAGGCTTGAAAATTTGACAATTTTGTGAAAAAAGTCATCCTTCATGGTGGGAAAATCTTCTTTTCAACTTGAAAATTCAACAATTTGGTTGACATTTTTTCCTTATTCGACTAAAAACTGCTTTTTGTTTAAAAATCCCCTTCATTTGTCAAAAATTAAGCTTTTTTGATAAAAAAAATACAACTGATCGGTTAAAAACTAACCTGTTTCCATTGCCATTTCAACCACTTAGTTGCAAAGTTTTTTTTGATCGGTTGAAAATTAAGTTCTTTAGCTTAAAATTTAACTATTTCATTTTTGGCCAACAATTTATATTTTTTAGTGGAAAAGACAACTGTTTGATTAAAAATTAATCTTTTCAGTTGAAAATTCAACTAATTGGCGGAAAATCTACCTATTTTGTTAATTTTGTTGTTGTTTGAAATAAACTTTTTTCAACTAAAAATGTAACTATTCTATTTTTGGTTGAATGTTGATATTTTTTAGTTGAAATTTTGGGTATTCTAACGGAAATTCATCTTTTAGGCTTGAAAATTGAACAATTTTGTAAAAAAATCATCCTTTTTGGTTAAACATTCGTCTTTTCGACCCGAAAATTCAGCAATTTGGTTGACATTTTTTTCTTATTTAACTAAAAACTCTTTCTTGTTTTAAAACCCCCTTCATTTGTTGAATATTAATAATTTATGTTTTTAGTTGAAAATTTATATTTTTTGGTAAAAAATTAATCTACCTGGTTGAAAAATGTATCTATTTCAGTCAAAAATTGATCATCTCAATAACAAAATTTATGAATTTGTTTGAAAATATAACTATTTTGTTGAAAATTAATTTTTTTGGTTGAAAATTCTGTTTTAACTGCAAATTTAACTTTTTCATTTTTGGTCAACAATTTATATTTTTCAGTGGAAAATGCAACCATATCATTAAAAATGAGTCCTTTTCAGTTTAAAATTAAATTCGAATTAAATCAGTACTAAGGATTCCAACTGATAAATCAGTTATTTTGGAATTTCATTGATTGAAATAGTAAAATACATCAAATAAAATGAGGCGCTTTTCCACGAAAATAGTAGAATAAATTCTATTCAATAAAAATGTTTTTTTTTTTTTTTGGACAAAAAAATTATTGTTGTAGGTGGCGCAAGCCCCATGAAGTTTAAAACGTATTTCCCATAAGAAAATAAAGAATTTTTTGTAAATATTATTCAGAATCGACAATATTAGATTAATCGAGTTGAAACTCAACATTTATTTTCACAATTAGCCATTGGATACAAATAATATATCACTTTTTAAATATCATTCCCATAAGTATATTTTATAGGGTCCCAAAAAAAATTAAGTTTCGCTAGTTTTTGACGCTAATTATGATTTTTAGGATTTTTTTTTGCACATTGTTTCTAATACATGAAAAACTACTTTATACTGATGATTATATGTAGACATAAATTGTTTAAACAATATATTATTGTTTTTGGCAATTTTCTCTTAGAACAGAGTTAGAAAGTCACGGTTTTCTCACAAATTCACGACTTTTGTCCAATTTGCAAGTAGAGGGAGGTAATTCTTAATTATAGTTAACAAACATAATTATTTAAACAATTTATTATTATTTATAATAATTTCCTCTTAGAATAATGATAGAAAATTGTAGCTTTTTGAAAAATGTTCCACTTTTTGTCCAATTTTCCAATAAAGTGAGGTGAATAATTAATTAAAGGTAACAAAATTAATTATCTAAGCAATTTATTATTATTTTGAATGATATTTTCATTGAATAATGTTAGAAAGTTGTCGTTTTGTCTGAAATATTCAACTTATATCCACTCTTCACTCAAATTTTGGTGAAAATTATTGAAATTTAATAAACATAATTGTTTAAACAAATTATCATTGTTAAAAACCATCTCTTTTTATAATAATGCTAGACGGTTGCGGTTTTTTCTGAAATTTTCCACTTTTTGTCAACTTTTCACTTGCTTAGTAAAGTAATAATTAATGCAAGTTAGGAAATATAATCGTTCAGATAATTTATCATTGTTTATAATTATCTTTCCTTAGATAATTACTAGAAAGTTGCGGTTTTTTCTGAATTTTTTAACATTTTTTCAACTTTTTACTCAGTCAGTTGATAATTAACGCAAGTTAGAAAAAAATAATAAATATAAATAATTATTTGAGGAAAAAGGCCCTCAGTAACTACTTCAAGAGAAATTTATATTCAATATGATCCATATAGAAAATTTGAAAAGTATTTAAAATATTTGTTTTATTTCAGAAAAATATATTCACAAAAGAGAAAGACATTGTTTAAAATATGATTATCTCTAATGTTTGTTTATTGTTTGTTCATAACTAAAAAAGTAAATCAAAGTTAAACATTTTAGAAAGAACTGCAACTTTCCAGCACTTGTCTAAGGGAATACAGTTATGAACAATAATTAATTATTTAAACAATTATTTTTGTTTACTTGCCTTAATTATTATCACACTAAATAAAAAGTGGACAAAAAGTTAAAAAATTCCAGAAAAAAACCGCAATTATCTGACATTATTAGATAACTATAAACAATAATAATTTATGTAAACAATTGGTTTTGTGAATCTTAAATCATTATTAAGTCACTGAAAGTGAACAATAGACAAAATGTTGAAAAATTCAGAAAAAACCTCAATTATCTAGTATTAATATAAAAGAAGGTAGCTGTAAACAATAATAATTTGTTCAAACAATTATTGTTGCTAAATTTTATTCAAATCTTAAGTCACTTTAAATAAATGGTGGACCTAAAGTTCAAAATTTGAGAAAAAACGCAATTTATAGCATTATTCAAAGACAATATTATTAACAATGAGAAAAAATTGTTTAAACAATTATTTTTGTTAAGATTCATTAACTATTACCTCACTTTCAATAAAGAATGGACAGAAAGTGGATTTTTTTTCAAAATCGCGACATTCTATCTCAATTCTAAGAGAAAATTGTTAAAACAATAATAAATTGTTTAAAAAATTGATGTAGAAATGTAATTATCAGTACAAAGTAGTATTTTATGTACTAGAAACAACTTGCATCAGAAAAAACTGCAAAAAAATTATAATTACACTGAAAACTCGTAAAATCCATTTTTTCACTTATGGGTTTTTTTGGGACCCTATAAAACACATATATGGGCGATATTTGATAAGTGATATTTCATTCGTATTCTATGGCTAATTGTGAAAATAAATGTTGAGTGTCAACTCAATTTAGCTGATATTGACGGTTCTGAATAAAATGTACAAAAACGTCTTTTTTCTTATGGGAAATACGTGTTAAACTTCATGGGGCTTGCGCCACCTCTGAATATAATTTTTTTTTAAATTGATTTATTTTTGTGAAATTTTCAACTAAGAAGTTAAATTTTTAGCTAAAAAGGATAAATTTTTGAACATAAATAAAGAATTTTCCAACAAAAAAGATTTTTCAGTCAGGTAAGAAAAAAAGTTTAAACCAAATTGTTGAATTTTCAAGTCTAAAGAACGAACTTTTTACCTGAGAATATGAACTTTTGATAAAAAAGTAACATTTTAACCAAAAAGTTTATTTACAACCAAATATTTGATTTTAAAATAAAAAAGGATGACTTTTCTTACACATTTTTTTGAATATAGTTACATTCTCATGTAAGTCAAAAAAGTTCATTTTTCGCTTTCAAAAGAAAAACGAATTTTCAGTACAAAGTTAGATTTTCTGCCAAATTGTTGAGTTTTCAACTAAAAAATATAAATTATCAACAACAAATGGAAAAATAAAATTTACTTCGGGAAAAAAAAGAATCTTCAGCAAAACAGATTTATTTCCTACCAAAAGAGCTGAATTGTCAGACCAAAAACTCAAATTTTTAACAAATGAGGTGAATTTTCAACCGAAAAAAATTTTTCAGTCAAGAAAGAAAAAAATTTTTCACAAATTTTTTAATTTTTAAGCCGAAAAGAGAACAAAAAAATGCATTTGGTTTTTCATGGATTCGAACAAATTTCCGGGCGATATGCATGAAAATTTGAAAAAAAATTTTGAGACCACCCTTTTGATGATGCCACTGTTCTTAAAAAACAAGACAGAATGAGGGGCTGACAGCTTCAGAAGAATTCAAGTGCTTTCAAGTGACTTCATGTGAATTCACGTGACTTCATGTGACTTCATGTGACTTCATGTGACTTCATGTGACTTTATGTGACTTTATGTTAATTTAAATAACTTCAGCTATTTCAGAAGATTTCAACTATCTCCAGGAGAATTCAAATGACTTCAGGAGAATCCCAGTGATTTTAAGTGACTTCGTGTGACTCCATGTGACTATATGTGAATGCAAATGACTTCAGTTATTTCAGGAGATTTAGAGTAACTTTAGGAAATTTCAAATTACTTCAAATGAATTTAGGTGATTTCAAGTGACTTCAAGTGACTTTAGATATTTCCGGAGACCTTAAGTGACTTCAGAAGAATTCAAGTGATTTCAGTAGAATTCGAGTGACTTCAGATGAATAAAGGTCATTTCAAGCGACCGCAAGTTACTTCAAGTGACTTTAGGAGAATTCAAGTTACTTCAAATGAATTCATGTGACATTATGTGAATTCAAATGACTTCAGAGATTTCAAGAGATTTCAAGTAACTTCAAGTAACTTCAGATATTTCAGGAAATTTCAAGTGACTTCAGAAAAATTCAAATGACTTCATGAGAATTCAAGTGACTTCAGAAGAATTCAGGTGATTTCAAGTGACTTCAAGTGACAGCAGATATTTCAGGAGATTTAAAGTAACTTCAGAAGATTTTGTGTGACTTCATGAGGATTCAACTAACTTCAGAAGAATTCAAGTGACTTCAAATGAATCCAGGTGATTACAAGTGATGTCCGTGACTTCCTGTGACTTTATGTCACTTTATGTGACTTTACGTAACTTCATGTGACTCTATGTGAATTCAAACGACTTCACTTATTTCAGAAGATTTCAAGTAACTTTAAGGGAATTTAAAAGTCTTCAAAATAATTCAGGTGATTACAAGTGACTTCAAGTAACTTTAAAAGAATTCAAGTGATTTCAGGAGAATAAGAGTTACTTTGAATGAATTCGTGTGACCTTATGTGAATTTAAATGACTTCAGATATTTCTAGAGATTTTAGGTGACTTCAGGAGAATTCAAATTACTTCAAGTGACTTCAGATATTTCAGGAGATTTCAAGTGACTTCAGAAAAATTCAAGTGACTTCAAAAGATTTCAGATGATTTCAAGCGAATTCAAGTGACTGCAAGTGACTTCAGGAGAATTCAAGTAAATTCAGAAGAATGTAAATGACTTCAAAAAAATTCAACAAATTATTTCAGGTGATTTCAAGTGACTAGAAGTGACTTTAGAAGAATTTAAGAGACTGCAGGAGAATTCTAGTGACTTCAAATTAATTAAGGTGATTTCAAGCGACCAAAAGTGATTTTAAGTGACTTCAGGAGAATTCAAGTTATTTCAAATGGATTTATATGGCATGTGAATTCAAATGACTTCGGATATTTCAGGAGGTTTCAAGTGACTTCAGGAGATTTCAAGTCACTTCAAGAGAATTCAAGTGAATTAAAGTGACTTCAAGTCACTTCAGATATTTCAGGAGATTTCAAGTGAGTTCAGAAAAATTCAAGTGACTTCAGGAGAATTCAAGTGACTTCAAATGATTTCAAGTGATTTAAAGCGATTTCAACTGACTGCGAGTGACTTCAGAAGAATTGAAGTGACTTCAAATGAATTCAGGTGATTTCAAGTGACTTCAACTGGAAGCCAATATTTCAGGAGATTTCAAGTGACTTCAGAAGAATGTAAATGACTTCAAAAGAATTCAACTAATTATTTCAGGTGATTTCAAGTGACTACAAATGACTTCAGAAGAATTCAAGTGACTTCAGGAGAATTCGAGTGACTTTAAATGAATTCAGCTAATTTAAAGTGACTACAAGTGACTTCAAGTGACTTCAGGAGAATTCGAATTACTTCAAATGAATTCATGTGACATTATGTGAATTCGAATGACTTTAGATATTACAGGAGATTTTAAGTGACTCCAAGAGATTTCAAGTGACTTCAAATGATTTCAGGTGATTTCAAGCGACTTTGATGGACTGCAGGTGACTTGAGGAGAATTAAGGTGAATTCAAATGAATTCAGATGATTCCAAGTGACTTCAAGTGACAGCAGATATTTCAGGAGTTTTCAAGTTACTTCAGAGGAATTTAAGTGACTTCAAGATAATTCAGCAAATTATTTCAGGTGACTTCAAGTGACTACAAGTGACTTCAGATGAATTCAAGTAACTTTGAATAAATTCAGGTGATTTCAAGTGACTTCAAGTGGCTTCAAGCGACTTCAGGAGAATTAAAGTGACTTCGAATGAATTCAGATGATTCCAAGTGACTTCAAGTGACAGCAGATATTTTAGGAGATTTCTAGTGACTTCAGAAGAATTTAAGTGACTTCAAGTGAATTCAAGTGACAGCAGATATTTCAGGAGATTTCAAGTTGCTTCAGAGGAATCAAAGTGACTTAAAGATAATTCAACAAATTAATTCAGGTGATTTCAAGTGACTACAAGTGACAGCAGATATTTTAGGAGATTTCAAGTGGCTTCAGGAGAATTCAAGAGACTTCAAACGATTTCAGGTGATTTCAAGTGACTTTAAGTGGCTTCAAGTGACTTCAGGTGAATTAAAGTGACTTCAAATGAATTCAGACGATTCCAAGTGACTTCAAGTGACAGCAGATATTTTAGGAGATTTCAAGTGACTTCAGAAGAATGTAAGTGACTTCAAGTGAATTCAAGTGACAGCAGATATTTTAGGAGATTTCAAGTTACTTCAGAGGAATTTAAGTGACTTCAAAATAATTCAACAAATTAATTCAGGAGATTTCAAGTGACTTCAAATGAATTCAGGTGTTTTCAAGTGACTTCAAGTGGCTTCAGGAGAACTCAAGTGACTTCAAATGAATTCAGGTGATTTTAAGTGACTTCATGTGGCTTCAGAAGAATTCAAGTGACTTCAAATGAGTTCAGGTGATTTCAAGTGACTTTAAGTGGCTTCAAGTGACTTCCGGAGAATTGAAGTGACTTCAAATTAATTCAGACGATTCCAAGTGACTTCAAGTGACAGCAGATAATTTTTGGAGATTTCAAGTGACTGCAGAAGAATTTAAGTGACTTCAAGTGAATTCAAGTGACAGCAGATATTTCAGGAGATTTCAAGTTACTTCAGAGGAATTTAAATGACTTCAAGATAATTAAAAAAATTAATTCACGTGATTTCAAGTGACTACAAGTGACTTCATGAGAATTCGAGTGATTTCAAATAAATTCAGGTGATTTGAAGTGACTTTAGATATTTTAGGAGATTTCAAGTGACTTCAAATGAATTTAGGTGATTTCAAGTGACTTCGAGTGGTTTCAGGAGAACTCAAGTGACTTCAAATGAATTGAGGTGATTTCAAGTGATTTCATGTGGCTTCAGAAGAATTCAAGTGACTTCAAATGAGTTCAGGTGATTTCAAGTGACTTTAAGTGGCTTCAAGT
>JAABKJ010012217.1:0-10568 GCA_011634705.1 Andricus grossulariae
TTGCGGTATACTATAACTTTTCTATAAATGTACTTTTATTTTTTAAAGAAAACTTATGCAATTTTCATGATTTTCCTATCGATTATTTAAAAAATAAAAACTTCATCGATATTTTTTATCATAGTATGTGTAAAGTACTTACTTTCCTAAGTCGGATCCATTTTTTTGAATAACGATAGATGCAATAGGCTCGCATGTAAGCTATTTTAAAGGTCATGCACGTTTGATACTCGAATATGAATGAAACGCATATGTTACCTGTGTGTCTCTTATAATTTCTCCACCACTGCAGATGCATTATAACGAAAGGGGAACTTCGAATTTTGTAACTTCAATTCTCTATTTATCAAAATATGCTAAAGGAAAGACCGGTCTAGTAACTTTTTTCTCTCACCGTGTCCCATTTTTGCATTGACAGGCACCACTGTGCGTTGTTTGGCGCAGCAAAGTAGGTTTTTGCTGGTGGTGGGGTACTTTACCGGACTAGGCAGGTAAAGTGCACTTCACCGTCCGCGTGAAATGCCCGCGCATGCGCGTGCGTTACTTCGACTCACGCGCACTGTTCTGCGCGCTACTTGTCCCTTTAAGCTAACCTCAAACCTGAGACGTAATATTATGAGAAAACTCGGAAACCATACTTTTTCCGCTTTTTTTTTGTGAAAGTAATTTAGAACCCAGTCAATGACTGATGATGAACGATAATGATGATGATGAATTCAGGATCATCACCAGGATCAGGATCGGAAGGAAAGACAGTCAAACCAATCGAGGGTGATATAATGAAAACAGAGGAAGGTTTCGCTTTTGCAAGATTTGACGGCAAAAAGTTTCGCGAATATCGCGAGTAGTCTCATCCACATCCTGATCGTCCAGAGGGTAATTCAAAAACTGAAATACAATCTAATATGCATATTTTATTGTGGAACAACGGCGAAATTATATAAATTTTCGGTAAATTTTTAAATCATGGGTCATTCATAAACTACATTACCCATTTTGGGATATTTTCGACTCCCCCTCCCCCCTCGTTCACAAACTTAATTTTTATTTTATTTCCCCGTCCCAAAGTAACGAAATTTTAATTTTGAAGCAAGCATATAAGTTTTCAACCAAAAAAAGATTAATTTTCAAACCCAAAAGATGAATCCTCGACAAAACATGTAATAATTGATATTTGAACCAAAAAATATTTTAATTTTAAATGAAAAACAGTTTAATTCAAGCAAAGAGTACGAATTTTCCGCAAAATACATACATTTTCAATCTAAGAATTTAATTTTCAAATGGGTGAAGTTAATTTTCAATTGAAAATATAAACTTTTGACCAAAAATGGAATAGTTATACATTCGGTTATGAAAAACTTGTTTATTCTTCTACTCAAAAGATTAATTTCCTACTATGTAAAATGATGAATCTTCACAAAAAAATTTATTTTTAACAAAAAATATGAACTCTCAACGAAAAGTGTAATTGATGATATTTGAAACAAAAAAATTGTTATTTATATGCAAAAACAATTGGATGCGATGGAAAGATACGAATTTTCAACAAAATAGTTAAATCTTTGACTAAAGACACACATTTTTAAATAAAATTATGAATCTTCAACCAAAAGACTGAATTTCGAACAAAGTAATTCAACCAAAAAGTTGCATTATTAACTGAAAAAAAATGTCTTAAATGTAAATTTTCCAAACAAAATCCGAATTTTCAACAAACGTGTTGAATTTTAAACAAATAAATATTTTTCAGTCCAGAAAGAAAAAAAATATCCAAAAAATTGTTAAATGTTGAAATCGAAAAGACGGATTTTCTACAAAATAGTTAAATTTCGAAACCAAAAATATGAATTTTCAACCAAAAAGTTGCATTTTCAAGCCAAAGTGATTAATTTTCAAGCATAAAGTTTTGTTTTTGCACAAGACGAAGAAGTTGAATTTCGAACAAAAATGTTCCTTTTCAACCAAATAGTTGAACTTCCAAGCCAAAACGATGAATTTTTAACAAAAAAATGTAACTGCAGATATCTCAACAAAATGTTTAAAAATTGTAAATAAAAAACAGTTGAATTCAACGAAAAAAAGGCGAATTTTTTAACAAAATAGGTGGACCCTTAGCCACAACAGATTAATTTTCAACAAAAAAGATGCATTTTCAACCCAAAAAGTTTAAATTTTTACCAGAAGAGATGAATGTTCATTTAAAAAAAAGTTTCCAAAAAATTAATTCAACTTTCAAGACAAAAAGGTGAATTTTCCACAAGACATTTGTATTTTATTTCCGAAAAGTTGTATTTTCGAGCCAGAAAGACAAATTTTCGAAAAAATATATGTAAATTTGCAAATAATTAAATAATAATGTATTTTCAACTGAAATAATGAATTTTCGATTGAAATAGTTGAATTTTAGAACAACTATTTAAATTTTAAACTAAAATAAATCTTTAATTAGAATGGTTGAGTTTTAAACCAAAAATATTAGTTTTCAACTAAAATGACGATTCTTTAACTAGAATAGTTGCACTTTTGACCAAAAATATGTATTTTTAACCCAGAAGATTAATTTTATACCAAAAAATACGAATTTGTAACATAATATATAAATGTTTAACTGAAAAAGATAAATTTTGAACCAAAAATGGAATTGTTAAATTTTCATTAAAAAAAAGTATTTGCAGTCAAAAAGAACGAATTTTCAACAAAATAGTTCAATTTTTAATCAAAGTGATAAAGTTTGACCTAAAATGACAGTTTTTTAACAAAATGGTCGAACCCTGAACCAAAGCTGATTAATTTTCAACCAAACAGTTGAAATTTGAAGCACAAATACCAATTTCCTATCGAAAGAAATGATTTTTCAAACCAATAAAGGCAAATTTTTAACAAAGGAGATGAATTTCTTACCAAAAAAGATTTTTCATTCCATAAACAAAAATTTGCAGCTAACTTGTTGAATTTTTAAGTCGAAAAGACGATTTCTCAAACCGAAAATATAAATTTTTAATAAAAAAGTTGAATTTTGAACGCCAAAATAAATTTAAAAAATATCATTGTTGCATTTTCAACAAAATGATTAAATTCACAACAACAAAAAATAGTTGGATTTTCTTATGGGTTTCTATTAATTAATTTCGCAGCGTTTTACACGTTGAAAAGGGGGGAAGAGGGAAATAGAAGAAAAATGCAAAGCCTGCGATAAATAAATAATATTTTTAGTAATTTATATGAAAACTAAAAAACAATAGTTCAAATAGACATTTAAGTTCATTTTTGATATTATCAAAATGTTAGGTTAGAAAACTGGGAATTTCGTTTAGAAAATTAAATTAATTTTCCCGGTTTTCTCTAATAAAAAAAATGTTTAATTGTGAAAAAAAATTTGTTTGAAAAACAGCCTCAAGTTGTCTGCTTCGACAAACACTTCCCTACATTAATCGGTTTGGTGTGTCATAGTTAAAAATCTTTTTTTTTAATTTCCAAATACATTTTGGCCCTGTTTTTTTTTGTCAGATTTTTTTTCCACTGTTTTGCAATATTTGTTTGTTGGTTTTCACAAACTATGTTTTATTCTTTATAATCGGTTGAACCGTAGTTTTAAATCTTAAAATTTGAGCTTCACTTCCAAATGAATAAACAAATCTGAAGAATATTCGAAAATCAGCTTCCATTTATCTCTTCAAAACTTAGCTTTCACTTTAAAAAAATGTCTATATTTCGGGATGGGTGATACGAAACATATTATAGAAATATGCATAAAACATCCATTTTTTTCTTGATTATGGAGTATTTTCTTTTTCTATAAAATATTCTTCATCCTGGGTTAATTAAAATTGAAATTTTTGTTCTTAAAGCGACATTTTAATGTTAAATTTTCCTGTATTAGGAAGATATAATCGTTTGAGACCAATATAAAATTGTCGAGAAATAATGAACAAAAAACTCAGAATATACATCTTGTACAGCTAGTGTAGACTGAATGACTTAGTTATTTTGAATTATTGATTTTTCATTATTTGAAATAATGAAGTTCATATTTTTCTATAGCATCAGGTGACAACCGAGAGAAAAGACAAAGCACTAACTAAAATAATGCTGGTCTTCCTCTTCCATTAGGTCGAAATAATGAAGAAGATGTCGGCTGCGAATATTGACAAAAAAGGAAAAGCTAAGAAAATATGTTAGATTCATATTATGATAAATAAAATGATTTAGCATGCACGTGCATTTTTCTTTTGACAATTACCTTCTCAAAATTTTACAGATTTCGCTGAAAAATATATATTATTCATACACCACAATAATGAACTTTTACATGTCTATAAAATAATTATATTGCGTGGGTTAAATTTTGGCTAGATCGGTTTTACAAAATTTTTCGAACAGAAGAACATATGAGTGAAAGGAAATAAATAGCCTCTGTAATCAATATAAGTTTTCAAAACTTCGAAAAATCATGTATTTAAGTATACGTATCAACTTATCCCCTTCTACATTACCATCATCATACATCATTTAATGATAATTTTCCAGCCCATTTTTAAGGCAAACAATAATTTTACCTCACTTGCCTTACTTTTTTCTGTAACAATTTGGCATACGGTTTCCAAGTTAAAAAATACAATAAGTCAATTTAAAAAAAGTAACTTATTATACAAAAATGTGAAACAAGTACGAAGAAAATATTACTGTGCTTCAAAGTAAGTTTCAAAATTTCAATTAAATTATTCACAATTATGATTTTACTTTTTTACTTTTTTGCGAAATATGCGCAGAAACATTGTCTCATCACCATTTTTGAAGAATTCAAAGTAATTGGTAATGTCATAATCGTATCTAATGAACAAACCACATATTTTAGTCAATTTTCAAAGGGAATATTTCCTTTTTCTAACCGAATAAATTTCAAATTACTCAAAAAATCCTTTCCTAAATGATAATTCATCAACAAACAATCACTGTTTTTTTTTCAATCAATGTAGTAAACAAATTCACAACTTTACTACTTGTCAACAAATTTTTGTCAACAGTTTTTTATGGAAAAATTAATTAATTTAGAATTCTTGAACACAGAAAATTGTTCGTTCTAGCGGAGTAACTTCTTTTCTGTTATGAAGAGTAATCTTAACATAGAACATATTGCTATTTACCAACAATCATAATTTTGATAAAAAATTGTATTTAGATAAAGTATTCAGATAAAATAAAACTTTTTCAATTGCCTCCTAAATTCTCCTATTGTTTTGCTTTTCCCAATTTCTTTTTGTAGTTTATCATATTTTGTTATACTTTCATAAATTGGTCTAATCTGCCCTAGATTTATTCTATAATATTATTTCTTAAGTTCTCCAGCATACTTACTTCTGTCATCATGTGTCATAAGGTAATTTAAATAAATGTTGTATTACTTTATTTTGTATTCTTTGTACTTTTTCTATCAATTGTTGAGAGGCTGATGCTCAGTTTATAATATTACATCTGAGATGCGATTCTCTAAAAGCGTGATAAATTAGCATCTTATTTTTTTCATTTAAAAGATCTTCACATCCTCTCAAGACACTACTCCGATGTACTATTTTTGCAAATATTGATTGCACATGTTTTTTTTCATGCTAATTCATTATGAATAATAGTACTCTGATATATGTACTCTTCAACCTCTTTGCGTAGCATATTTTGCAGTTGCAGTTTTGATGATGATTTTTTTTATATTAGTCATTGCAAATGTGAGATATATTGTTTCCCTTTCATCAATCAATATTTTACAAAATTTAGGCTATTCGAAATAAATTACCAGATCCTCATACATACGCTGTTAGAAAAATCTGTACTAGATACATGTAATGGAAGCAAGAATGCACAACATGAAATTTAATTTAGTATACCAGCGTACAATAAATTTAGTATATGCATATACTGAATTTAGTATGCATGCACATGAAATTAAGTATACACGTATACTAAACTCAGTATACATATATACGAAATTTAGTATACGCATATACTAAATTCAGTATACGCGTTCCGTTTCGCGTGGGTTCTGTCTTCATCACCTGTGAACATGATCAGATGAAAAATGAAATTGAAGAACACAGTTTTAATTTTTAAATAATCATATGATTGAGCTACATTTACGCCAATAAATTAAACATACCTTTTGAAGAGAAGACTTCGCATATCCTCGCAAAAAGAAGCCGAACCTCTTAGCATTACAAAGAACTCAAACAAATGCCACCGGCCATGTTGTGCGACTCGCGTAAATCAAAACGCGCTTGCGCATCTGAATATAGTAAACAAGTATATGAATTTGAGTATACAGAAACTATAAAATTCATATATGTGAAAGAAAGTTACTGTACATTTAATAAATTTAGTATATGTATATAACTTCATAAAAGAAATGTAGGCTACGTAAGTATACTGAAATTACAAAGTGTAATGAATTTAGTAAGCATATAGGAAATTCTATATGCCCATGTATACTCAAATTGCAAACATTTCTAACAGTGTGCTTTCATTATTAAGCCAATGAGAGACAAGCTTCCCACGTGAATAATAAACAAAAGTAGCCCAAGCATAGAACCCTAAGGCACTGTTATTGTAACATCCAATTATTGACTCATGATAGGAGGTATCAAATGTTTCTTCAAATCTACGAAAACTGCAGTGACAATTTCTTTTTCATCAGTCTTTTCTGTAATGTGATCTATAACATCAGTGAGTGTAGCCTATATATTAATTTGTTCTTGAAAACCGTACTTTGAAATGAAATGAATCTATGATTAGATGCTGCATTTTTTTGGACCAGTCTTGTATACGGTAATACTACTGCTAATTTTTAATATGTCAGGAAAATTTCCTATTTCAAAATCTTGATTTATAATTAATAAAGTAGTTTTAATTATTGGGTAAAATATAAAAAATGCGGTTGTTAATCTATTATTACCTGCTGCAGCTTTCTTTTAAAACTACTAACAATCTCATCCAATTCTTCGCTGTTGATAGAATAAAACTGTGACATATCAGTTTCAATTTATATTTTTGGAAATGTAGAACAATCACAAACGTCTTTTTTCAAGTTTACAGCAACATTATGAAGACACTTATTCATTTCATTAGCAATCTCTACTTGATTATCTAAATCTCAATCTAATATTCTTAGCATGTTTATTTCATTTCCTATCTTATTACCCTTATTATTACTCAAAATATTCTTTATAGCTGCCCAAGTTTTACTATGGCTACCCTGCGCCTTCTGAATTGTTAGCTTCATTTTTATATTTTCCTCAGCTTCTCAGTTACTTTATTTTTAATCTGTGCAAATTGATTATTAGAAACTCCATTTTCAAGACTTCTTTTTTGTTTCGCGTTTAATTTACCTCTTTCCTCAATAAGTCTCATCAGCTGACCATGGTGTGAAACATCCTTTATCATAACTTTTTCATAATTTTCTTCTCTTGTTTCAATGTTTTGATCAGCTGTATGAGTTCATCTATGTTTTCTATTTTTTCATAGTCACAATCTAGTTTAAGCTTTATTATGTACTAATTACACTGTAAAAACTATCTTTCCATTCTAATTGAGCTTCATTTTTTTATCGTCCTATTATAATACTGAATCGTCTTGTTTTGAGGCCATCGTTCGTACTATTTTACTTTGCTAACCTCAGATTGAAAAGTGGTACGTACTAGCGAACTAAAATAATGCACAAGAAGTATTATTTAAATTGCTTGCAACTTCATGCTTATAAAAGAAAAAGAAAACCATCACGTAGAAAAATCAGAGATGTGCAAGACAGTTTGCATCAGAAAATCCAATACGAACATTTGCGTCCGGGTATCTCAAAAATTTAATACCGTATTTTTCTGGTCGGATCTCTAGTAGCACCAGCAGCCTCATTGGATGTTGATCGCGCACTTATTTGAAATTATTAAATATGGAAATCAATTTTTTGCAATATACAATGATTATCAAGTAAAAAAAATATTATGAATCTTTCTCTAGAAAATAGGTGTGTCACGAAAATATCGAAAGCTTGTTGTCGCTTTTCCCTAATGCCTATTGCTTAATTTGAAAAACTCGAAGGAAAGAATCTTGCCAAATTCACAGACAGTGAAGAATCAAATTTCAGTTGAATAAGATTTAATAATTTTAAATGTTATTATTACACTTTCAGTAAGAATTATTAGTTTTGATCCAAGAAAAAAAAGAAAGTGTTTAATTAAACCTAAAAATACTAATTTTCAACAGAAGAATTATATTTTCAACCAAGAAACATTTTTCAATCAATGAAGAAAAAAAATCTCATCCTAAGTGTTGAGTTTTTCAGTTATAAAGACGAATTTTTGAAATAAAAACTTCAATTTACAACTCGACAATATGCATTTGCTACAAATATAATTGAATTTTCGAGAAAAAAAGGAGTTTCAACAAAATAAGTGAATTTTTAACTAAAAAATATCAATTTTCTAGCAAAAATGAAATAGCTACATTTTTTATGAAAAAATTCATTTTCGACAGAAAAAAACGGATTTTAACCAGATTTGTTGAATTTGTAGCCAAATGAATGAGCGTTTAACTAAAATTCTGCATCTTCAACCAAAAACATTAAATGCCTATAAAAAAAAATTCGACAAAAAATTAAATAGTTAAATTTTTAGTTGGAAAAATTAATTTTCAATAAAAAAGAAACTAATTTCAACGAAAAGTATGAAATTTGAAACAAATATTTTAATTTTTAATAGAATTTTCAACCTTATGGATGAATTTTCAACTGAAGAAGATAAGTTTTTGACAAAAATAGAATAGTTTAATTTTATGTTAAAGAAATAAGTTTTTAGGCAAATTAAATGAATTTTCAACGAAATAGTTGAATTTATATACAAATAGATGAATTTTCCTCCAAAAAGATTAAATATTCATAAAAAAGAATTTTCAATTAAAAATCATCAATTTATTAACAAAAAATATAATGGTTTAATTTTTAGAAAGAGAAATCAATTTTTTAACAAATAAAATAAGTTTACAGAGAGATAATTCAATTTTCAACAAAGAAAAATGAAGTTTCTACCAAAAAGATTAAATTTTATCACGAAAAATTTTTGACCAAAAATTAAGTTAAATTTTTAGTTTGAAAAATTGATCTTTAATGAAAACACTAATTTTCAACTACAAAAAAATATAAAAAAATTATTTTTCACCAAAAAAGGATAATCTTTGACAAAATACATGAATTTTCAACCAAATATTTTAATTTCCAATGAAATTTTTAACCTAAAAGTTGAATTTTCAACCAAAATGGTGAATTAGTCACCAAGAAGATTAATATTCTACCACAGAAGACAAATTTTCAACAAAATACAAAAATTTCCAAAGGAATGATTCAATTTCAACTGAAGAAGATTAATGTTCAAGCAAATATCATATATTAAAATTTTGAGTTAACAAATTAATTTAAGAAAATAATAATAATTTTGAATAAAAAACATCAATTTTCTACCAAAAAGGATTAATTTTTAATAAATTACTGAAACCGAGACTGAAACTGAGAGTTCGGTGTAGTTAAATTTGCAGTTAAAAAAATAATTTTAAAAAATGGTAACAAAATAATTAAATGAAGAAAAAGATTTTTCAACTAAAATAATGAATTATATGAACCAAAAAAATTATTTTTCAACAAATTAGTTCCACTCAGTAGATTTTTTTAAAGGAAAGGGTAATTAGTGCGCGCTTAGCGCGCACAATGTTCTATTTACTTAAAATTTCCATTTTTGAAAGAAGGTATTCCTTTCTTTGAATTTGAAAGCAATTATTGATTTGTAAAAAGTAAAATCATATTCTTTATTTATTTCCACCCTAAAGAACCGTAAAGCCTAAATTGTTTCAATTTAAACGGTCAATAAATTAATTTCAGTTAAACTCCTATAAATTGTGTGAGTTAAAGACTGAACAAAATATATGAATCCACGCTATCATTTTCATTTCTCTAAACTGAAGAATGGATCCACGAATTTAGATATTTTGAAAATTATATCATTTTAAGCTATTTTAAGTTAGAAGGCATAAAAATCAAAAGATTTATTTTTTAAACTGCACAATTTTTAACTTAGAAGTAAAATTATTAGAATTTTAGGTCCTAACAAATTTATAATTTTTAAATTGTTATTCATAAATCAAAAATTGTTTTGAAATCTACTTGAAATATTCTCTTAACATCATTATTCTTCAAAATAAAAAATAATGTGAAACTTTTCTAGGAATCTGAAGAAAATTTGTGTTATCTTTTGCGAATTTTTAATGTCTTTTGAAATCTTTTTTTAACATTCTATTAAAATTAATTTTTTCCTTTATTCCTTTAATTCATACTTCGATGCATAAATCACATGGTACTTGTAAATATAACCTAATCTAATCAGAAAGTATTATAATACTGAAAAAAATTGAATGTGAAATTCTAAGAATGATTAGATAAAAAATATCAGCCCTTTTTAACGTAAATTACAGAAATATAATATGTATATTATCTTGGGCAGCGTTAAATCACATGCACATAGCCTGCTGCTTTCCCCATG
>JAABKJ010012218.1:0-10568 GCA_011634705.1 Andricus grossulariae
ATATTCCACAATTTTAGTTAAAAATGTATCTTTTCCCCGGTTAAAAATTTAATTATTCCAGTTAAAGCTTCACCATTTTAGTTTAAAATGCATCACTTTGGTTGAAAATTAACTATTTTTATGAAAATTCGTTTTAGTTTTGTTCTAAAATTAGTTTTTTAAACTGGATATTTAACTATTCCATTTTTGGTTAAAAATTTACCTAGTTGGTTGAAAATTTATATTTTTAGAAGATTGGATTTTTTTAAATGAAATTTTTCAATCAAAATAGCATGTACTTGGTTGAAAATTCATTTTTTTGTTTGGTTACAAATTAATTTTTTTCAACTGACAATTTAAGCAATCCAGTTAAACATTTCAAATTTCAGTTAAAAATTTATTCATCTCTTCCGCAGTTGAAAATTCAACTATTCATGTTGAAGATTCACCATTTTAGTTCAAAATTGATCACTTTGGTTAAAATTTAACTACTTTGATAAAAATTCGTTTTTTTGTTGTAAAATTAATTTTTTAAACTGGAGATTTAACTATTCCATTTTTGGTTAAATTTTTTTTCATTCAAAAGTTTACCTAGTTGGTTGAAAATTTATCTTTTTTATTTAAAAATTTAAGTGTTTCGTTGAAAATTCGTATTTTTTGGTAGAAAATTAATGATTTGGGTTGAAAATTCATTTCTCACGTTAAAAATTTAATTATTTCATTGGAAACTAAACGTAAATTACTTAAAAATTCGATAACTCAGTAAATTTCAACCAATCCTAATGAAAAAAAGTTCATTACACGCGGAATATTTGGATACTTTACCATTGAAATCAGAGTTTGAGGCTGTAAACGAAATTTCGCATATAAAACTTTTTTTTAGTTCTACTAGACCTACAAATTCTACTATATTTCGTGAAAAGTATTTTTTCACTGTAAAAAAAAGGTACCTGGAAAAATTAACTTTTTTGCCATGGAAAACCTGGAAAAGTTCTTGAATTTTTTTCAGAGAAACGCTAGACACCTTGGTTAATACTAAATTAAAATCTGCGTGAAAAAATACAAATTGTCAAATTAAAAAAAAATTCTTTTCATAAAGATCAATTTTTTTGAGGTGACATATACCCGGATAAAAATCATAAATAGAGTCATCAGTGCAATTTCGCAGTTCAGAGTTTAGGCACTTGAAAAAAAGGATTTCAAAATCTCTCTTGGAATTTATAATTTCGTTTTTTTTTAATTGATGAAATAAAAGGGCTTATTTTATCCTTTAAGACGGAAAAACTCAGTCACTGATTTTAGTTATAATTTAACTAATTTTCCGTCAAAAGTCACGAATTTTTAGTTCAATTTTAAAGCCTCCATTCTATACTGCTCCATGTCGAGTTTGGGCGGTGTACAGTTTCCCTCACTGTACACCGCCTAAATGCGACGTTGCGCGGTACACCGCCTAAATGCGACGTTGCGCGGTACACCGTCTAAAAGCGACATTGCGCGGTACACCGCCTAAACGCGACGTGGAGCGGTATAGAATGGAGGCGTCGATTTTATTAATATTGAATTAGTTAAAAAATGATGTGATTTCAAATAAAACGCATTATTTTTAATGACAAATTTTTTATACATACAAAAAATATTTATTCTAACGATGCTTTTTGGAATTGAATTTTTTCTTACTATAGTTTCATAAAAATTTTGGAAAAATGGTAGAATTTAAATAATTGATGATTTATTTTTTCGGGGAAAATTTTATTTAAAATTCTACTGTTTCCATTTTTTAAAGTAAATTCTCTAATTGCTGAAACAATTTTAATAAAAAAAAGAACGATTTTCAAACATATAGGTAAATTTGAAGATTACTTATTTTTAAAATTGGAAAAAAGTGAAGATGCAGGGAATGTTTTTCACATTGAAGACAAATTAAAATATATTTTAAAAACAAAAATTTCCAAATTTTTAGAAATTTCTAAAAAAATCTTTTAAAAATCCATTTTTTTGAGGTGATATGACAAAAATCGTAAATAAGATTTAACATTTCAGATTTTAGAGTTTAGAACCTTAAAAATAGTTTAATTTACTCTCTTCGAATTTTTCTTTTCTTTTTTTTTCAATTGATGAAATGAAAGAGCTTATTTTATACTTATAGGACGAAAAATCAGTCACGGATTCATTTAGTTAAAATTTAACTAAATCTTAGACAAAAGTCACGAATATTTATTCCAATTTCACTAATTAAATTAGTCCCAAATTGTATATTATGTTATGTCAGATTTAAATAATAATTCACCTGAAAGGGGTTTTGTATTTTTCAAATTCAGATTTTATAATAATAATTATTATTATCGTATCAATATTCCCGTGTTGCTTATTTAAATAACACGTTCGTTCTACAATACTGCTCCGACCCAATTCGCCGATCAATCTCTCCAGTAATCAGCCCAGGCGAAGAGCTTCCCAAAGTCATCGTGTTTATAAATAATAATATAATAATATAAATGATAATATAAAAAATATCCCTCAGTCTAAAACAAAATTCAGCGTAAATTAGTAATAAAAAGGAAATTAAGAACACTAAATTTTCTTTTCAGTCTATAATTTCTGTAGTTATTTTAAATTAATGAACTGACTCTTCCTGAAATGTATTAATCCCAATAAAATTACGTAATTAAAAGGAGGTCGAGACCAGTAGGAGCTTGTTGAAAGCAGGGATTAGAGCGCGGAAGTATAGCGTGATGGAAATTATTCCGCGTGTTAGTTAATACCCGCGGTAATGAATTCAGTAAGCTCTCACACTTGCAAATCTTAGCTGCAATAAATCAACTGACACGAAACTTTTTATTAAAAATATGAAAAAAAAATCTATAAAAACGGAAATGAAGTCTAAAAATAAAAGTGTATGAGACTTTATACTCGAATAATAATAAAGAAAATTTCTCCGCTCAATACTCTATTGAAAATAATTGCAACAACTTAAGTAATTATTATTTATTATCATTTTTTCTCTAAAATTAATGAAAAATACGGAAAACTCGATGGAACACAAAATAATCCTAACATTTATTTTTTATTCAAAGCCCAGGTTGGGGATTTTGAAAAAAAAAATCTTGCAAAAGTCAGGGAATATTTGTAAGAGGAACTTTATATTTTACTGATTTTAGTACTGATTTATTTGATTAGTTTCAGTTAAAAAAGTAAATTTTCAACCGAATAGTTGATTTTTCAAATAAAATAATAAATCTTTACAAAAAAAATATATATTTTTAACAAAGTAGTTGAACTTTTACCGAGACAGTTAAATTTTTAACTGATATGAATCTTCAACCAAAGAAATATATTTTTAACAAACAGTTGTATTTTTAACCAAAAAAATAAGAAATTTCTCCTAAAAGAGATGAATTTTCAAACTAAAGACGAATTTTCAACAAAATAGTTGAATTTTCAACCGAACAATACTTTCCAGTCAAGAAGGAAAGAAAATTTCTACCAAATTTTTGAATTTTCAAACCAAAAGGACTAATTTTCAACAAAACAGTTGAATTTTCAACCCGAAATTGTGTGTTATCGAAGAAAAGATTTTAATTTTCTAAAAAATAGTTGCCTTTTCAACCACATGATAAAATTTTTTAACAAAGAAGATGAATTTTTATCCATAAATATAATAGTAGACTTTTCAACCAAACAAGATTTTTCAGTCAAAAAAGAAAGAAAATTTGAACCAGCCTTTTGAATTTTCAAGCCAAAAGGAACAAGTTTCAACAAAAGCGTTGAATATTTAAACAGAAATTATGAATTGTTACTAAACAAAGTTTATTTTAAACCAAATATTTTATTTTTCCACGAAAATAATTGAATTTCCAACTACATGATAAAATTTTTAACCAAAAAAGATAAATTGTCAACCAAAAAGATAATAATAGAATTTTTAATCATAAATAATGAATTTTCAACAAAAAATAGTTGGAATAGAAGAAACGATAAATAAATAGAAAATTCGATTAATTTTTTATCTACAAAATGTTAAGAACCAAAATTTTTCATCATACTATACACGATACGATCAAATGTTGAAAGGAAAAAGTAATCTCAAAACGATCTATAAATTTGATTATCACTATTTTTGATGAGATGCATAGTTTTTATTTTAATCGTGAAAAATGTTATGAAAAATAAAAAATTTCATTTTGTGGGCAAACTGTGCAAGATAAGAAAAAAATGTTAATAAGATAATTATTTATGCCAAAAAGATCTACAAATTTGGTCACAACGATTTTTTAATGAGATGCATAGTTTTTGTTTTATCGTAAAAAATATTATTTTTATGGATTTTGCATTATGGACATTTGGTGATAAAATAAACATAAAGATATGATAAAAGAGTTGAATTTCCCACCAAGAAAGATTTTTCAATCAATAAAAAAAAATTTCATGCAAAATGTTGAGTTTTTAAGTCATAAGGACAAATTTTTGAAAACAAAAAGTTGAATTTGCGGCACAAAAGTATGCATTTTCTAACGAAGTAATTGAATTTCTGACTAAAAAAGACAATTTTTCAATAAAATGAGTGAATTTTCAACTGAAGAAAATAAACTTCATAGCAAAAATGGAATTGCTATATTTTTGTATGAAAGCTTAATTTAAAAAAAAACTAATTTTTATTAAAATTTGTTAAATTTGTAACCAACGAAATGAACTTTTAACTAAAATTATGCATCTTCAGTAAAAAAAATATATTTTCAGCAAAATAGTTGAATTTTTAACCCAGAAGATGAATTCGCTACCAAAAAAAGACAAATTTCCAACAAAATAGATAAATTTTCAACTAAAAAAGAAGTTAAAAAAAGTTAAAGAAGTACGTTTTTATCTAAATAAAATACATTTTTAACAAAATAGTTAAATTTTCAACCAAAAAGGTTAATTTTCTTCAAAAAAAAGACAAATTTTTAACAAAATAGATGAATTTTTAACTAAAAAGGATAGCTTTTCAACAGAAAAATAAAATAGTTCAATTTTCATTCAGAGAAATAATTCTTTAAGCAAATAAATTGAAATGCCAACGAAATAGGTAAATTTTCAACAAAAAAATGAAATTTATACCAAGAAGAATTAATATTTATAAAAAAAATCGGCATAAAATTTAGTTACATTTTTAATTGAAAAATTTAATATCCAATAAAAAAAACTAATTTTCAACCTAAAATATTATTTAACAAAATAGCTTTTAACAAAAAATACATGAATTTTCAATCAAATATTTTAATTTTGACTGGAATTTTCAACCTAATAGTTGAATTTTTAACTTAAAAGGTGAATTAGTCACCAAGAATAATATTCAACCACAAAAGGCAAAGTTTCAAAAAAATACAGAAATATTGGAATAGTAAAATTTTTAGTTAAAAAAAGTTAATTTTCAACCGAGTAGTTGAATTTTTAACTAAAATAATAAATCTTTATCCAAAAAAAAATATATTTTTAACCAGAAATAGAAATTTCTCTCAGAAGAGATGAATTTTCAAACTAAAGACGAATTTTCAACAAAATAGTTGATGTTTCAACCAAATAATATTTTCCAGTCAAGAAGGGAAGAAAATGTCTACTAAATTATTGAATTTTTAACCACATAATAAAATTTCCAAGCAAAAAATATAAATTTTCGAACAAAAATATAATAGTAGAATTTTCAACCGAAGAAGATTTTTCAGTCAAAAAAGGAAGAAAATTTGAACCAGCCTTTTGATTTTTAAAGCCAAAAGGACCAATTTTCAACAAAACAGTTGAATTTTTAAGCCAAATTATGAATTGTGAATAAAAAAAGTTTATTTTGAACCAAATATTTTATTTTTCCACGAAAATAGTTGAATTTCCACTTACATGATAACATTGTTAACCAAAAAAGATAAATTGTCAACCAAAAAGATAATTATAGAATTTTTAATCATAAATAATGAATTTTCAACCAAAAAAAGTTGGTATAGAAGAAACAATAAATAAATAAGAAATTCGATTAATTTTATATATATAAAATGTTAATAACCAACATTTTTCATCATAAAAATATCTAGGGGAGACCACCGTACAGTAGATAATGAACCTACAGTAGATAATCACTAATTAAAAGCACAGATATACTAAGAATAATTATTTATAATTTTAATTTATTAACACATATAGTGTTCTCACTATTAATTAAATTATATTAATTATTTCACATATATTAGTATTTTTAAATCATGTTTATCTACTGTAGCTTCATTTTTCATATTTAAACTAATTTGTTTATAATTATAAAATCTTAAACAACAGAAAAATATTTTAAATCACCTGTATGTAATTAATTGTAAGGACACGTGCTAAAATATAAGCGCTTATCAGAAAATTTATCTGATACCTCTTTTTTCGTTTCAAGCTGTGGGTTATCGTGATTTAAGAGATACTGGCTCATATTGAAGATACCTGTTCAGGTGGGCCCAGGATTAATTTGTTCGTCTTACTTTACCACGAAAATGTTTTTATTTAATTTTTTAATATTGACACAGAAAATTTTTTCAGTTTTGCGGATTTTACGTTTGTAAATTCTTTTAAATAAAATTATGTAGGTATTGAATTCAATACGAGACACTTTAAATTCCTAAGATTTCAAACCGAAATATATTCCATTTTTAACAAAATAGTTGAATTTTCAACCAAAGCATATTTTCTACCCAAAGAGATGATTTTCAACACAAAAAGACGAATTTTCAAAAATAAAATAATCATTTTCAACCAAATAGTTGCGTTAAAAACCAAATGGATGAACTCTCCAGTAAGAGACGAGTTTTTCAAAAAATATTTGAAAGACTTATCCAAATAGTACAATTTTTCAACCAAAAAAATGCTTTTTCTCGAAGAAAGTTGAATTTTTAACAAAAAAGTTAATTTTCAACCAAGAAAGATAAATTTTCAGCCAAGGATGACTTTTCTGCTATGAAAGATGAATTTTTAATCCGGAAGGATAAATTTTTGAGAACGTAGTTGAATTTTCGGCCAAAAATGATCACTTTGAAAAATAGGTTAATTTTCAAGAAAGAAATAGATTTTTAACAAAATAGTTAAATTTTCCCAAAATAATTAGATTTTCAACGAAATAGTTAAACTTCTCACTAAATAGTTTGATTGTTAGCATGCAAAGATACATTTCCAATCAAATAGTCGGATTTTCAAACTTTTAAATTAGAAAAGATAAATTTTTAACAAAAAAGATAATTTTCAATCAAGAAAGATGATTTTTGAACAAGATAGTTGAATTTTTAACAAACAAGATTAATTTTCTACTCAAAAAAAAGACTTTTCAATAAAATACATGAATTTTCTAACAAATAGATGAATTTTTAACTTATAAAATATAGAAAATAAAGTTTGAAACAAAAATGGAATGGTTTAATTTACAGATAAAAACTCTGTTAAAACGAAACTCTTTGAACAAAAGAAACGAATTTTCAACAAAATTGTTAAATTTTCAAACCAAAACATGAATTTCTGACCAAGAAAATTAATTTCCAACTTATCCAATATACAGGATAAAGTTTTAACCAAACAAAATAGTTGAATTTTTGATAAAAAAAGATAGCTTTTTAACAATATAGTTGCATTTTTAACCAAATTATGAAATTTTCAACCAAATAATAGAGTTTTTAACCAAACAATATGAATTCGGAACCACAAATATAATAGTAGCCTCTTCAATACAAAAAATGAACTTTTAGCCAAAAAGAATAACTTTGAACAAAAGGAACGAATTTTCAACAAAATTGTTAAATTTTCAAACCAAAAGATGAATTTTTGACCAAGAAGATTAATTTCCAACTTATTCAATATACAGGATAAAGTTTTAACCAAATATGGAATCGTTAAATTTTCCGATTAAATAATGATTTTTAACAAAACAAAATCAATTTTTAACACAGTTGTTAAATTTTCAACTAAAAAGATTAATTTTCGACCAAGAAGATTAATGTTCTACCAAAAAAGACGAATTTTGAACAAAATACATGAATTTTCAACAAAATGATTCACTTTTAAAGCCAAAAAGACGAATTATCTGCAAAAAAGTTGAATTTTAGATACAAAAATATGATTTTTTATCAGAAAAGTTTAATTTTGAACCAAACAGTTAAATTTTCTACCAAATTGTTAAATCTCCAAGTCAAAAAAATAAATTTTCTACAAAACTGTAAAATTTTTAACATCAAAGCTTATTTAAAAGCAAGTAGCGAAATGTTCAACTTAATTATGAATCCATAGTAAAAATAATCATTTTTTTACAAAGTGGTTCATTTTGAAGTCAAATGATCGACTTTCCAACTAAAAATTTAAAAAAAGATGAATTCTCAACGAAGCATGTAACAGTTGATATTTCAAAAAACAATTGAATTTTTAACCAAAAAGGCTAAATTTTCAACCAACAAAAATCTTTACCGAGAAAGACGAATTTTCAACAAAATACATGAATTTTCAACCAAAAAGTTGAACTTGCAACTGAAAATGATGAATTTTTAATCAAGAATTGAATAGTTTAATTGCCAGTGGAAAATTTATTTATTTATTGTATTTTTAATCAAATTATTAAATTTTCAACGATATAATAGAGTTTTTAAGCAAACGAGATGAATTCGGAACCACAAATATAATAGTAGCCTCTTCAATACAAAAAATAAACTTTTAACCAAAAGTATAGTTGGATTTTCTTAATGGGTTTAAGTTCTAAGTTTTATCAAAGTTCGTAACGTTATTTTCATTGATCCCCTTCCCTTGTTACCAGCTTTAGTTTTTACGCCCCCCCCCCCGCTAACCCTAAAACTGGTAAAGTAGTTTATGGAAAGTACCGCCAGCCCACTTTTTCTTTTAGGACTGCATCACTGCTTGTATTGTATTTTATTAATTAAATAAATTGTTTTTTTTTTGTGGGTGATTCGAAACCAATCTATTCAGATTATTAAATTTTCCAATTAGAAAAAGAAAACAATCGAAAGTATTTTAATGCATTTCTAAATAAATTTCTAAAATTCAAAACATTTTTTTTTACAAAAACTTAAATAAAAAGAAGACTGCTTTCAAAAAAATTGAGGTAAAATATGTAAAATCAGTTAAAAGAAATCTTAAAAATTATTCATAAGCAAACCCTGCAGATTGTAAAAAGTCATGTGTTTAGTGTCTCTATTTAAAATATTTGTAATTGAGATTGAAAAGAAATCCATTTTGTCATGAAATTTCAAACAAAAAGTTAAACTTCCAACTTAAAAAGATACATTTTTACCCAAAAATTGAATAGTTTAATTGTCAGTATAAAAAATGAAGTTTCAACCAAACATGAAACGAATTTTAATCAAAATAGGTTAATTTTCAACCAAAGAGATGAACCTTCAACTAAAAAAATGAATTTCGAACAAAATAGTTGAATTTTTGAAACAAAAGATAACTTTTTAACAATATAGTTGCAGTTTCATCCAAATTATTGAATTTTTATTCAAATAAGAGTTTTTAACCAAACGAGATGAATTCGGAATCACAACTATAATAGTAGCCTCTTCAATACAAAAAATGAACTTTTGGCCAAAAATATAGTTGGATTTTCTTAATGGGCTTAAGTTCTAAATGTTATCTAAATTCGTAACAATATTTTCACTTATCCCCTTCCCTTGTTACCAACCTTATTTTTTATCCCCCCCCCCCGTTAATCATAAAACTGGTAGAGTAGTTTATGAAAAGTACCGCCAGCCCACTTTTTCTTTTAGGACTAGACCACTGCTCGTATTGTATTTTATTATTTAATTAAATTGTTTATTGTCATTTTCTTTTTTTTTTTGTTGGTGATTCGAAACCAATCTATCCAGATGATTAAATTTTCCAATTAGGAAAAGAAAAAAATTCTTTTTAGATGAATTTAAATAAAAAGAAGACTTCTTTCAAAAAAATTGAGGTAAAATATGTAAAATAAATGAAAAGAAATCTTAAAAATTATTCATAAGCAAACCCTGCAGCTTGGAAAAGAAATCCATTTTATCATAAATAATTTTTGCAGGATAAGCAAAAAACTGATTTTCATTGTGTTATTCTTGTCTCTAATGAGCCGAAAAGTGAGGTTTTTTGGAAGTCTATTTTTTAACTATGAATAATTTTTTTGCTTATCCTGAAAAAATTATTCATGATAAAATGGATTTCCTTTTATTAATAATTAAAATTTGTTTAAGTAGAGACACTAAATTCATGATTCTTTGCAATCTGCAAGGTTTACTTATGAATAATGTTTAAGATTTCTTTTAATTGATTTTACATATTGTACCTCAATTTTCATGAAAGAAGTCTTCCTTTTATTTAAATTTATCTGAAAAGAATGTTTGGAATTTTAAAAATCTGTTTAGAAATGCATTAAAATACTTTGGATTGTTTTCTTTTCCTAATTAGAAAATTTAATAATCTGAATAGATTGGTTTCAGAATCATCCACAAAAAAAAACAATTTAATTAATTAATAAAATACAATACGAGCAGTGGTGTATCCTAAAAGAAAAAGTGGGCTGGCGGTACTTTCCATAAACTACTTTACCAGTTTTAGGG
>JAABKJ010012219.1:0-10567 GCA_011634705.1 Andricus grossulariae
AAGCGAAAGCTCTGTTCACTCAAAAGAAAACGAAAGAATTTGCTGCCGGATAGGCGGAAATGATTCTGAATTATGAAAAACTTGTTGTTCGATAACATTTAATCAATTAAAAACATTATTTACAGATAAAAATTTAATATTCATAGATCTCGAAATGTAATAAATCAGGTCTTATATTGTTTTCACCATCTAAAAATTTTGAATAGTAAAAATATTACTATTCTTACATAACATGAATCGATGGTAATTTCTGGAGTCTCTTCGGTCATAAGATTCAATACTAAAATGGTTAGGGCAATTTTTTATGTCCTACTGATTTTAGAACCAATCTGTATTGTTCGTTACAATTCACTGAACAGTACACAGTGAACGCAAATTGAACAAATTTCCCTATGAAAATTAATTTCATTGAGATAAGTTAAAAATGCAACATAACATGATAAACTTATTACTTTAAACGATTTTCAAGATTTTCAAACAATGAATTTAAAGTGATTTCGATGAATTGCTAGAGAACACTTAGCAATAAATTAAATATTATACGAAGGAGTATTTATGGATTGCAATCACATATAAAGAATGTCACAGAATTGTGTATGATTTGCAATGATTTTAAGAAATGTCAAAGAATTTTAAAATATGTAAGGTATATAATCATACCTCGAAGTATTTTCATGATTTGAGGGCGCTTGCTGAAGCAGCCTACATAGAAGGTGCTGAGAATAAATGAGATTGCGGTATGGTATACTTTTAAAAAAATTTCTTTTTAAATATTGGGAACAAAGTTCCATGCGTCCTTGTTTTAAGCTGCATACCTGATGATATTTCTGTAAAAACACAAAAATTATTTACGAATGTACAACAAGAAAAAGTAATAATGAGAATAATATATAATAAAAAAATAATGAAAAATATTTAAAAAATATAAATGTATAATAATGTATTAACAATAGTAAAAGGGTCATTCAATTATTTTATTTTATATCGTATGATTCGGTTACAGCCTATCAATGATAAGAGGTAGTGAATCGCTGCAAATTAAAAAATAAACTCGAATGTCTTTCTCGAATGTAAGTTATACCCAAAAATCAAAATACATTGTGAAATAAAAGTTTGCCATATAATTCTAGAAAAAATATCTACATTTCTTTGTTTGAAATCATTTGGAACATATATTAGTGTAGAGTTTTGCGAAAGAAAGCGGTTTTGTAACATTTTTAACTTTATTTGCACAATGATAGAAGGGTATTATAAAACCTGTAAATCAGTTACGTCACCTTCACCAATATAACGTATGTACAAGTTATTACTTCGATGTCAAAAAATGCATTTACACATTTAATCTATTTTACATTATTTCCAAAAAGGAATAGAAACTCCTAACTTGGGCCTGGACCCTTAAAAAATTCAAAAGGTTTGGAGTTGGATCCGGATCCTTAAGAAATCAAAGAATGCTGTCCAGATTCTGTATCGTTTTTCTCCATGAGATATAATTAAAAATAAAAAAGATAAACAACCACCGCAGGGTCCCACTGGGAGCAACTGCAATCTAAAAAATGGCATAGGCTCCCAGTAGAATCGCGGTAAATCGCACATATAGCCACGTCTCACGATTGTCAGATGAGTGGCATGAAAAAAAGTCAGATAAAGAAAAACGTTGCTTTTTAAAAGGTATACCAGATTACCATCACAACTTTTTGAATTTTATTTAAAAATCTGAAGTTCAAATTTTGATTGCACAAAAAATATTAGGAAATCGCAAATTCCATTTTGCGGTCAAACTATGCAAGGTACGACAAAGAAAATAATTCAACAAAAATTATGCATCCTAAAAAGATCTACAAATTTGTTAAGAATAACTTTTTGATCGGTTGCCAGGATTGAGGGCTCATGAAAGTCAAGGTCCCAAAAAAGAAGATGTGCCGCCCTAATCTTCGAAAAAGGTTGGCGACCTAGCGTCCTGTAGTGGCCAACGCATTTCAGAAGGAGGAGGACGACGACACCCTGACGATTCCATCAAAGGATAACGTGACCAAGGAGAATGTCTCCGTAGTTCCCCAGTGTCCTGGTGCGCAAAAAAAAAGAAGACGATCCAGAGACCGTCCCACTGTGCACGTTAACATCCAGCAGTGCGTCTTTTTCCAGTGCATCAGGGAACCTTCTCGTCAGCGCGTTAGTGAGTTACCGGTATCCTGTCGTGTACACCTACTCCCCCCCCCCCGACTTCCTGCAACGCTCCAGGATGCCATAAGTACGCCCCGCTTCCCAGAGTTTCTCCCACGCGTGTGACATCGACTTATTTGATGTTTTATACCGTTGTTGATTGTCCCTTGTGTAAGGGGCTTCTTCAGTGCGCGATCCGCAGCGGATGAGTTTTTTTTCTTTTTTTAGGATAGATTTTGACTCATTTCTCCTACAACTGATGCTTCTCACGACCCGGAGTTTCCATGGTACAATTCTAGCCCCATTAAAAACCCATATGCAGCAGAAATCAGCGACGTCTCGGATGCAGGTGACTATATCAGCCTTTATGCCTCCCCCTTGAAAGTCACTCCTAAAAAAGTAGGACCCTGTGTAATCGAAAATTCTCACCACACGCCTCGCGTTTGGATTCTACGGGACGTCGGTACAAGGGAGGAGTTAGAGCCGACACGTAATTCCCAACGTGTCAATATTGCTATCGACGCAAGATCCTCTCTATCTCGTGACATTTTCAGGAAGGAAAAGTGCTTATCACAAGAATCGAAGCTTCGCAAGCAACCCGGGTGTGCTTCCCCAGACTCCACCCGTCCAACGTCCCGGATCCGATCCATCATCGTGCGACCAGAGAAAAACGTCATCACCGAACAGCCAGCCACGAGACGAAGAAACAGAAGTAGATGGAACCCACGGATCTAAGAGTTCCATGTCAACTCTTGAATGATTCATCGGTTATTTTCAGAACCCCATAACAATTGGCCCTTTTCAGGGCCACCAAATAGCTAAATAAGAAGGAAAGATTTTATTGAGCGCCACTCTTGTCAGTCGGTCCAATAATTTTCGATATATAATATTTTTCCTTTTCCGTTTTCTTTCTTTTCTAAATTGTGCCCTTAATAAAAGTAAAGAGGGAGTGATACCAACCTAATAATATACGTCCAATTTATTATTTTAGTGTTCAGTTCAATGGACATTCCGCCGTACTTTCTGTAAAAAATATGTATCATTGAAAATTTTTATAAACAATGTAACTGATGAATACTCTAGTTCCTTATCAGATGCCTTATTATTTATCTCATGAATTATAGACGTCAAGTTTGTGATTCTCAGATATTCACATTTCATTAGTTGGTATCAAGAAAATAATGTAGTCTTTGAATTCGTTAAAACTGATTCAACAATTTATATAATATTTTACACTCAATTGGAATTCGTCCTTTGGATGGAAAATTCAAATAGGTGATTGTCAAAAACCAGATCCGGAACCAGAACCTGAACTAGAATTATAATTACAATTAGAGTTAGAATGAGGACTATAATTAGAATTGGAATTCAAACTAAAATTAAAATTAAATAAAAGCCAGTGTACCTGTTTAAATATTTATTTTAAATTATGAATTTCAGTTGCCTGTAACACTTTGATCCTAGTGTGATAAAAAACAATATTACATTCTACTTTTACATTTTTCAAGCATCAAAATTGTGTTGTGGATGATAGTTGTTTAAATCTAAAATCTACTATTTTGAAACATGCTGAGATTGGGCGACCCCTGCCTAAGGGAGATTCAGCGATTTCTTCTGGGGTCAATTCATTGACCGCATTGCTGTCCATGTTTAGTTTTACCCGTTTTTCAATCATAAATTCCAAACGATTATATATCATTGCATATATTCCACGAAGAATTGTATGATTTCTTGCAAATATTGCAAAGATGTCTCCATCCGATGTTGACAATACAGTTTGTTCTTCGGCTGGCATGCGCAAATAAGACTGACGTTCTCCTTTCAACATGATTCGTGCATCGCGATGAAAAGTGTATTGATGAACTTCGAATCGCCGGTTCAGATTTGCGTTGGGAATAAGCCGACAAAATCTGAGTTCTTCAAGTTTGAATCCAAGTATGTGTGAAAAAGAGCGAGCAACAGGAGACCTGGACCTTATACGAAGAGAAAGCTCGGTAGAAGGAGAATACCTGATCGGAGAACCCTGAGATTTAGGTCTGGCAGCAGAAAGAGGCCTTTCAGGAGAACAAAAAGTTTGACAACGAGGAAAACCAGAAATAGGGACGTCATTAGATGAAAACGCAGAGTTTGAACTTGAATCTGAAACAAGAAACAGAGGATCAATTTTTTGTTGTGTATTCTCTCCTGGCATATTTTTCCTTCTGTGATATTTTCCTTTTTCCGGGAGAGAGGTATGCGGTTGGATCAAATATAGACGCGACTTTGTTAATAAAAGCTTATTGGTATGAAAGAAAAATACAAAGGTGTGATATTATTTTTTCGCATAATCTTCCCTTTTGGAAACACACTTTGACCACCTTATTGCAAGTTTCTTGATGTCCTCTTTGTAAAGACGAGACGGGCATGTCATGTAACAATTGCACTGGAAACCTCTACTGCTGAATTGTCTACACAACGCTGCCCTCTCAACGCGCTCTTCATGGTAGTCACATGGACTCAAGTCTTGACTGTAGGCAGAATGTTCCGAAGAAGTCCAGGAAATTACATCCAATTTTTGACCGTCATGTTAAATGTGTGTGGCTGGGCGTTTTTGTAGAGCAGGGCTCACCAGAAGGCATTCTTTGACTGCCCTGACTGCCAGTGGCAGTCTAGAGAGGACGTGAAACAGACCCCAATAAATTTTCATCGAACTTCTACTTCGACTGGTCCCTAATCCTTCACGGTGAATTAAAGTTTTAAATGACGTTGAAAAGAGGAAGGTGTGTGATCTACATTATTTCTATGGCCAGCTAAAGGGGTGACTTTTTGCCCCCATGAGACGTCGAGAAGAGAATGGTATGTGATCTACATTATTTGTGGGGAATAAAAAAGTAACCGTTTTTTGGTGTTTCGACCTTGAAAATGAAATTTTTAGGTATTTTCGCTATATTTTTCGTAATCGGCGTGTCCAAATACGTGAATATTAGCAGTTTCAAATCAATCGGAGGTGAGTACTTTTCGGAACTGAACCCGGCTTTCAAATTTAAAACTATTTTCCTAAACAATTGGGGAGACCAAAGTTTGTCATCTTTCGCTATTATTGATATCGGATCTGTCTATGATTATATCTCTAGAAATTTTATAATGTAATTAGATTAAATATTAAAGTAATGAGATTAAATATTAAAATCATTTAGGCAATTTTTCATGTCCTACCAATATTGGAACCAAACTGCAATCTTCGGTACAATTTACTCCACAAAAAAAAACAGTCAACGCAGATTGAACGAATTTCACTATAAAAGTCCATATCGTTAAGATAAGTTTGAAATGCAACATTACATGATACTCTATTTGCGTATCCTTAGCGTCTTAGAGTTATTTAAGTTTTGTCTATGAGAAACTATCAGAAAAACGGCTCATCTTCTAACATTTATTTTTTTTCCTGCCACAAACCGGCATATAAAAAAAACGACAGATTTTTTTATTCAGCTATTAGGCTAAGTAATCATGTGAAAAAAGTACAGCAAACGTTATTAAATATGTCTAATTTAATTTATGATTAAAGATTTCAAATTTTTTTTATTTACTTCAAACGATTTTACGATTTCCAGAAATTTAAATGGATTTTCAGGGATCTCACCGAGTTTGTAGAGAACTCTTCAGAATGAACCAAATTTTCATTTAAGGGATTTCTATGAATTGCAGCGACTTCTAATGTTGTCAAGGAATTTTGTATGATTTTCAATGATTACAAGATATATCAAGACATTTCAGAAGATGTGAGTCTATATAATGATTTTCTGCAACGCATTTCATATTATAGGGCATTTATTATAAGAAAAATATTATAGTCTTATGCTTATTTTTCTAAGAAAATTTTCTTTAAAACACTGGAGGCAAGTTTCCGCACGTGCGGGATATTATCAAGCCTAAAATATCTTTATTAGTTTCAATCTATTCATTAATTCACACATCGGCTATACATTTTTATGTGTTCTAGGGTTACCTTGATGATTCACACCTTCACTACTCTTGCCAAAATTGGTCAGGAAGTCCCTGGTTTCGGGCGGCGTACCTGATGATATTTCTGTGGAAAGACAAAAATGATAATAACTGCGAATAAAAGTTTCCTCAACAATTGTAAATGATATCCAAATTTTCACATTCTCATAATAATGAGAAGGTATTAGTTTTATGTAAAATTTGTCTTTGTCGGTTTTCATCCAATCTCCACGTTTTGAGACCTCCCGTGTCAGGAAAAGCGATTTTCATGAATGTGTATGTCTGTCTGTAAGTCTGTGTCCCGTAAGCACGATAACTTTCGAAGACCAAAGAGAGGATTTTCACAATTTTGGAAAAAATTGTTTAAAAAATTTCACTTCTCTATGTACATTTATTCAAGGAAATCGGAAACTAGAAAATTTATCCTGACGATTTTTTTCGAGGAACAAAATTTTTTTCAGAGTTATAGCACAAAAATAATGAGAAATAAACAATTCCATTTTGCGGTCAAACTATGCAAGATACGAAAAAAGATGATTGTACAAAAATTATGCACCCTAAAATGATCTACAAATTTGTCGTGAATAACTTCTCGATCGGATGCGTAGTTTTTGTTTCATTCGTAAAAAAATTACGTTACATCTTTTACTTTATTCATAGAAATCTGTCTTATGCTCAAGTAGCGAGGAAATAATATCTAGAATAATGATAACTGTTTATTATTATGTATAATAGACATGTCATTATACATACCCTAAAAATATGAGAAAAAAATTTTGATTTTGTTCCAACTCACCAACAAAATCATGAATGACATCCAGAGGTAAGTCAATAGTATAAACTGTCCTTATTTTTTTTTAAATGTAGGAAAAACTGAATAACGCAGAATTTGAAAGTAGCGTGGCAAATAAATCTCGTGTATGTATTATTGCGGGGCTTAATGAAATGACAAATTTAAATTAGTACCAACTTATCAATTTAGTATGAGTGGAACTCAAGTACGTGTGTGATTAATTTTACTTTCAGAAGCTGAGGAACTTATATGACGTATAAAGGGTAAATAAAAAATAATTCTTTGACAAATAGTTTTCAGGCAAGCGTTTTGTGTAAGTAAAACTCGTGTAAGGTCTTCTTTTTATGAATAAAAATTAAAATAAAATTAAAAATAAGCGAACATTGATTTAAAAGTAAATACAGGACATTAAATATCACCTTGTGTAACAAATTACGATAATTAATCCAATAACCATGAATTTACATTAAAACACTTGAATTCTGAACGAGAACGAATTAATTTTCAGCATAACAGTTGCATTTTTAACTAAAAAAGGTAATATTTGTACTGAACATTAAGCTAAAAATTAGGGGAAATATGGGCACATCTGGAAAGGTGGATATCATGGAGTGAGTCATGCAGGCATAGGTACTGAGCTCGAAGATGTTTACTTAATTAATTGCTGACCTAGAACAATTTTTGAAGGCTCAAGGTATTAAAAGTGTTATAATAAAGCATCTAATTGAAATCCTGATTCAGCCTTTTTGGGATGATTCAGCTATCCTTCTGACTCGGGGTACCTTAATTTTTAAAAACATTTCACGTAATTTATGAATAATCTCTTAAAGGAATGATTGTTTTATATAAGGTGTTCACAGTTGCGACTCTCCGTTATGGTACGAATTTTCTTTCAATAGGGACACTCTTTGAATTTCATTCTTTTTTTAACACACTTATTTTGAAATCCCCCGAAATAAAGTTAGCCTGAATGCGTACTTATTTCGAACGAACTGAAGTGAAGTTTGACAGATAATAGCAATTGGAATGAAATGTAGAAGAAATCGCACAAATATTTGTTTGTATAAAACTTTAAAAAATGTACTTAAAATTATAGCTATATTATATTATTATATTCACCATTAGAATTGAAGATAACCGTCAAGAATAAAACAAGAGTAGAAACAATCTTCATCTTCTCTAATAAGAGAAAAAACTGACTAATGTATCATTGCAAATTTTGATAAACAGTGTTACTAATGAATAATCTAGTTCGTCATTAGATTGTAGCAAACATACATCATACTATCGTTATCTCATAGATTATAGATGTCAAGTTTGTAATTCTCAAATATTTACACTTCATTACTTGCTTTCAGAAAAAGTAATGTAGTCTTTGAATTCGTTAAAACTGATTCAACAATTTATATAATATTTTACGCTTGATTAAAATTCGTCCTTTGGATGGAAAATCTGAATGGGTTATTGCCAATAACCAGAACGAGAACCAGAAACAGAACTAGAATTAGAATTAGAATCAGAATGAGAATTAGAATTAGAATTAAAATTGAATTAATTCCAGAGTACCTATTTAAACATTGATGCTAAATTATGAATTTCCGTTACTTCTCACACTTTGATTCTAGTGTGATCACAAAAAATATTACATCTCACTTTTACATTTTTTTAACATCCAAATTGTGTTGTGGATGAGAGTTGGTTAAATCTAAAATATATTATTTTAAAACTTGCTGAGATTGGGCGATCCCTGCCCAAGGGAGATTCAGCGATTCCTTCTGAGGCCAATTTTTTTACTGCGCCGCTGGTTATGTTTAGTTTCACCCATTTTTCAATCTAAAATTCCAAACAATGATAACTCATTGCATATATTTCACGAAGAATTGTGTGATTTTTTGCAAATATTGCAAAGACGTCTCCATCGGACGTTGACAGTACAGTTTGTTCTCCGGTTTGTATGTGCAAATGAGTCTGATGTTCTCCGTTCAACATGATTGGTGAATCGCGATGAAAAATGTATTGACGAACTTTGAATCGCCGGTTAGGTGACATTAGGTAAACACTCGAAGTTGAACTTAAATCGGCAACAAGACACAGAGGATTAATTTTTCGTTGTGTATTCTCTTCTGGCAGCGGTGGTCAGGCATGGAACCGTAGGGTGGGCGCCTTAGTGGGCCACTGTTGGTGTGGCGCCCCTTAAGACACTAGGGCTTCCCTTAGCACAGCTTGGGTGCGAACATATTTTTATGAACAAAGATATTGACCAATTATTAAGGCGCTACCAAAAATATTCTTATCTCAGTCTTACCTCAGTCTCCTATAATGCAGAATCAGCTGATTAATCATTGATAAAATATTTTTCAGAACAGGCTTTACATGTTACAGGAATCTTGCTTGTGCAGCCGTCGGTCACGGCCGTGTCGATTCGCTCCGCTTCAGTTTTCTGAGATTCCTTGAGCATCTCAGATTTTTATGTATATAAAGTTGCAATGTCGTAAAAGTGCTTGTGGCCGGTTTTTTTGTGACTTTTAACTTTTTGTTAATTCGTTCAATTGTTTCTAATCGATGCAAGCTTCTTCAAAACATTGATTTTTATTACGTTTCAATTGCGATACCATGAGAGCGTGTCCGGTGTGCAACTTAGTGATTTCAAGCGGTGTTTCTGAGGTTATAGCCTGTGTTAAGTGTGGCAATCTCATACATTTGACCTTTGCTAATGTTGGTATCGCAAAAAAGACTTTTGATCAACTTAAAAAAGGAAGATTGATAATGTCTGCAAGGAATGTCGTTTTTCGACTACTATCGCCACGTTTGTGGCAGTAAATACCAACCTTACTGCCAATTATGAGATCAGTGATTCTCGTGACGTCGAAATTGAAAATTCCGTACCTTTTACTCCCACTACTGTCAATGCGTCTGCTCCACCTCCGGGTTTCGTTGAAATTTTACGTCAAGTGATCTCGGAGGCCCAAAGTGAAGCACTTGCGCAGTCTCGTGAGATTTTAGCGAGATTTAGTGAATTCAGAACCCGACAACAGAACTTAAATGTGAAATTTAAACTCTACCCTTTTGAAAATGAAGACTGAACTATCTAATAACACTCATCGCATTGATTCTTTCAAAACCGGCTCTAAATTCCAAATTGAGGAAATCTGTACTTTCAAAAGGAAGCTAAAGACCTTAAGGCTACAGTTGTTGCACTTGAGCATGCGCAGAATGTAAACGATTACGCGGCTTTACATACCACGCTTGAAATTCATGGTCTTCCAATGAAGCACAATGAGGAGAAAGTTACATGTTAATGTTCGCTCTCGTCCTGCACGTTGATTTTGTTTCTGGCAGCACAGTGTGTGCATACGCGCCATGAAACCTCGGTGAACAGGGATAACACTGACATCGTAACAGTCTAGCAAGTTATCCCTGTGTTGATTCGTCCACTCAATGTGGGCGTTTTGCCGGTTCGTGGTCGTGTTTTCATCTACATCATTTATATATATAGTTAAAAGTTTGTCATAAGGACAACCGCAGGATTTCGCCGGGAGCAGGTGCTAAACTTAAAAATTGCACTTGCTCCCAGCGAAATCGCGGTAAAATTTCAGCTGTAACCACGTCTCACAACCGTGAGATGGG